>CM034593.1:1612905-1617228 GCA_020091685.1 Lutjanus erythropterus | reverse complement strand
TGATTCATTTAATAGTTCATGTAACAAATAAGTGTAATAATGTAATAAGTCATTCAGATGAAGGTTTTTGAACAAAGATGTAGATTCACCTGTTGACTGAAGACAAACAAACATTGTTCAGAAATATGAAGTGATCATTTCTCTGTTGTTTGTTCACAGTGGATCAATATGTTAAAGGGAAATTCCACCCTAAAATAAGAAGCACAGAATCAGATCAGTTCAGTCTATGAAGCACAGTCTGATCCGGTGTGTCAGCAGTGTGTTGTGATGGATGTTAGTTATATTTTATACACTTCACATGAAAATCATCAAACATGTGCAACAAAAAGTGAAGCTTCTGTTTCATTTCTCTGTTTCCAAACGTGTTTTAGGAGCTTCAGGTTTGATTCTTCAGTTTAGATCAGCTGACTTTGTTTTGGTTAAACTTTATTTTCTGTCTGTAATGTGGAGAAAATCTGGAAGAGAAGACTTTTATTTTGACACAAAT
This sequence comes from Lutjanus erythropterus, assembly GCA_020091685.1. Taxonomy (NCBI): domain Eukaryota; kingdom Metazoa; phylum Chordata; class Actinopteri; order Lutjaniformes; family Lutjanidae; genus Lutjanus; species Lutjanus erythropterus. Next base: position 1,616,741 of record CM034593.1, on the reverse strand, counting down.
AAGAATACATTTCCTGTTCAGTCACATCAACAATAGAGACAGAAACATTTTTTGGTCGGACAGTAACAACAAGAAATGACGTCTGTTTTTATAAAAACATCATGATGAACATGAACATGAATTCTCTGTATTTTATTGTTTCATCCTTTCATTTGTCCTCGAACATGAATCAAGTCAAACGGAAAATAAAAACTTCTGTCTGCTTCCTCTCTCTCTCTCTCTCTCTCTCTCTCTCTCTCTCTCTCTCTCTCTCTCTCTCTCTGTTTCCGTTATCCTGCTGCTGTGAGTCACATGACACGTCGTGTTGCCTTCACTGTCCCTGATTAAAACAAACGTTGACACAAACTGGAACATACCCAGGGTCATTTCTTTACGCAAAAATGGCAGAAAATGTTGTTTTCAGTCTCTCAAATATGGAGATTTTTTTCTCAATTTTTTCTGTTAAACTGAACATCTTTGGATTTTGATCTTACAAAATAGGACATTTAAATACATTATATTTGGACTCTGAGACACTGGGATTGACTTTTTAAACCATTTTTTGTAGGGCTGCATAATTAATTGCAATATTATTGAAATCGCAATATGGCCAAGTGCAGCATCTGGAAAAAAAGGAAAATGTGTGAAAATCATTATAATGAGTTACTGTAGAGCTTAAAATGTTTCTTTCAACAAATATCACATCATCAGTTTTAATGGGTTTGTTTCAGTAAAAATGAAAGTCGTGATGCAAAAATGATCCTTTCCACTCATCCTGTCACAGATCGCAATGTCAGTCAAAATAATCGCAATAAACTGTGTCGTCATCTGAAAGCCGCTCAGACATACGACGATTTGCACAAAGAACAAGTAAGAACTGACGTCAGGCTCGTAGATTTCTGACCCACTTAAATCCAATCTTTTCACTCAGTATTAATCTGACTCAATGAAATACAGTCTACCTTTTATAGTAACTTGTCATATAATTGACCGATTTATTTATTTATTTATTTATTTATTTGACACCAACATGGTAACAGACAGGAAAGACATGTAGCACATCTTTAAATCAGTTACATGTAGACAGAAAAAATTGGGGACATGGTGAAAGTGAAAAGTGTATATTAAACAAATAGAGCTCCAGCAATTAATCAACAATTAATCAGTTGTTAAATTAATCAACAACTATTTTGATAACCAATCAATCATTTTGATTATTTTCTTTAAGGAAAAAAAAATAAATTCCCTGATTTTTAAATGTGAATATTTTCTGGTTTCTTGACTCCATGACAGAAAACTAAATATCTTTGGGTTGTGGGTAAAACAAGACATTTGATTTGTAATTAATTGACATTAATCACAGCCTAATATCGCAATGAATTTTTTTTTGACCGATTGGTGGCGCTATCAATAATACAAAATGATAAAAAGGTTGTAGAAATATTTAAATTGAGGTATCATTTCATAATAATCCAGACGTTTATTGTTTTTTAGGCGTCAACTCATGTAAGTGATTTTAATAGAGGTTTTACTCAGAAATCAGAAAGTGAAAACTGAAAAACTTCTGAAAAACTTTGCAAATCAAATAATGAAATCAATCAAAAAGGGGCTTCGGAACCTGATCATCACAATAAAGAAACAGAAAAGAGATTATTTCAACACTGTGGGAAGAGGAAACACTCATGTCTGTGAAGTCAGCAGTCAAACGGTGAGCAGACTGTATTTTTTGGAAACTGCAGACAGCTGACTGCGCTCTTTCTGCCTTTATTCAGGTTACCACGTCACTGTGTCCGCCTTTTCCTGCGGTCCCTGAAGGCAGCATCAGTCCTGGTTTATGAGCGAGCACAAACAGCAGCTGTGAGCAGTTCAGAGCCGGACTGGATCCTGATGGAGGTCACGGTGTTCCTGCACGGCAGCAGAGAGGTTCCTCTCCGCCCTGACGGCTGCAGCACACACTGAACAACAAGAGAAGAAGAAGAAGAAGAGCTGAGACGTTCACTGACACTCTGCAAAAACGTCCGGTCGCCTTGAAGCAACAGACTGAAGCTGAGTTTTTGTTTTCGGTCGGTTTGAGGTTTGAGGTTTGAGGATGTCCGAGGCGGAGAAAACTCCCAACATTCCTGATGAGTCCGCAGGAAAACAAGACGGAATTCCAAACGGAGGGAATCCTGCGAAGAGCAAAGAGGTGAGAGCGATCAGCTGATGCTTCCAGGGTTGGGAGGGTTACTGTGAAAATGTATTCAGATACAATTACTGATTACCTGTTGAATCCAAGTAGCACAATATTAAGGGTTACGTTACTTTTGGATTACCTCAAAATGATCAATCGATTAGTTAATCCTGTCACAATCTTTTCACCTGGAAAACATGTGGAGAATGTTTAAGTCTTTCCTGTAACAATTATTTCCATCATTCATCGATCATTTTGCCAATCAATCGATCAGTTGTTTGATCCATAAAATGACAGAAAATGTTGATCAGAGTCCAGGATGATGTCCAGAAATGTCTCGTTTTGTCCACAACTCAAATATATTCAGTTAACTGTGATTTAAAAAAAAAAAAAAAAAAAAAAAAAACAGAGCTACAGCTGCAATGAACGATTATTTTGATTATTGATCAATCTGTCAATCATTTCTGCCATTAATCGATCAGTTGTTCCTGTCACAATCTTGTCAGTTGAAAATTAGGTCCAAACGTGGACGTATGTTCAAGTCTTTCCTGTAACAAATTATTAACATTATCAATTAATCTGTCGATCATTTTCTTAATCAATCGATCAGGTCTTTGGTCCATAAAATGTAAGAAAATGTTTTCATCAAAGTCCAACATGACGTCCTCAAAGATATTCAGTTTACTGTCAGAGAGGAGAAAGAAACCAGAAAATATTCACATTTAAGAAACTGAAATCAGAGAATTTTCATTTTTTTAAAAATTGAAAAATGACTCAAACGATTAATCGGTCATCGAAACGGATACAAATTGATTTAATAGTCAATCAACAATAAATTAATGGTTGCAGCTCATAGTGTTTTATGTTGGTTGTTGGATTTATTAGTGTGTCCAGTTGTTCCTTCCTTTGTTGTGCTCGATTGATTGATTGATTGATTGATTGATTGATTGATTGATTGATTGATTTAAAATTAAAATGTTGAAATTTCCATCCAGAGAAGCATTTTTTCATTAGAGATCATGATCATGAACTGGCAGCTGTGTGTGAACTGTACATGGAGGGATGTTGTTCTTCATTTTAAAACTTTAATCTCCATTTTTACTAAATGTATCTGTAATCTGATTACATGTTTTTTTATACATGTAACTGTAATGGAATACAGTTACTGTTTTTTTGTTTCCAGATTATGTACTTCTGTCACATGTAATCTATTACTCCCAGGCCTGTTAGTTCCACATGACAGCAGTAAACTGTCGGTGATAAAGAGGCTGTAAAAACTCTGTGAGTGTTTCTGCTCTCAGGAGCTGCATTTATATTTAACTGCTTTAAATGAATGAAACGTGATTCACTGTAACACAAGTCGATGATTAACAGACAAAGAGTCTAAATTCACTTATTAGGTTCGCCTCCCAGGGCCGGAACCAGGAGTTTGGTGGCCCTAAACAAGATTTTGTTCGTGGCCCCGAAAACACCACCAGATCACACACACAGTGTCCATGACTGAATGAACACACAGACACACACTCTGCTTGTCAGCTGTGTTAGTGATGTGATGTTTTCTTGATCAATATGTGGGGTGTAAGACAGTATTGATACACTTCAGTGGGGCTGCACAAGTAATAGAAATGTTATCAAAATCACAATATGGCTTTCTGCAATTTTCAAATCGCAGGAGGTTCAATATTTG
>CM034593.1:1500405-1607905 GCA_020091685.1 Lutjanus erythropterus | reverse complement strand
GTGTGTGTGTGTGTGTGTGTGTGTTTTCAGGCCACCATGCTGGTGGAGCTGCTCTGCCTGCTCGTCTTCACCATCCGACTCATTCACTACGCCAGAGTGATCCCTCGAGACAAGTTCTGGAAAGATCCCAAAAACATCTGCATCATCGTTATCCTCATGGTAGGCGGGGCTTATCGACATCATCAGTCTGGTGGGAGGGGCTAACAAGCTGCTCAGGTAAACTGAACTCGGCAAATGTGCCAATGACATGGATGTTTTAAAGGATCGATCAGTCACTGCTGCCCAGCAGAGGCGCTCAGAGATGTGATGTCTGACCACAGGTGGGCGTGGCTTATACTGGAAGTCAAGTTAGTTTATTTTACTTTAATTTTTCACTAAACTAAGTTTTATAAACTGAACCTCACCAACCCTTTAACTGGAGGACACTGAACATCAAAACTGGAAAAAGTTTTATAAATGGAAAGATTTTATGTTGGAAATAGAAACTCTCTACAGAAACGTTATAAAAAATATAATTGAAGGGAAAAATCTGTCAGTGATCATGTTTCTTGATGTGTTCATCTCACTGCAGTTCACAGAATGACATTATAATATATATATATAGCGAGAGAGAGAGACGTTATTATCATTAAAATCAAGTGAGTGTAAAAATATATTGAGATGAAAGTGCACAATGTTTTTGCTTAATAATAATAATGATAATAATAATAATGATAATAATGATGATGATACTAAGCAGCTTCAGACTGAAGAAACATCTGTTTCCATCTCACATTATTTGTGTTTCCCTGAGTAATTCAGTAATTCAGTATTCAGGTTCAGGTGCATCACTGCTGCCAAGTACATGGATGTATTAAAAGATCTGGATACCAGGTGCAAAGATGGCGCCTTTGTGGTACACTAAAAACTTTCCATCTTCCAGGCACACTGATATCTAACAGGATAAAACAATGAGGTGATGACATTTTAGATCCAAAAGGTCAAAGGTCACTGTGACATCATAATGTTCTGTCAGTCTTCTGTAAAAATAGCCTCTAAGTTTCTACCTGGAAAATATTCACTGGAATCACATGTGAGAAATTCCATTTGGCCAGAAAATACCTTTTACTAAAAATCACTACAGACATTATGAGTCTGGACAGACGTGAACTACAACATGACTGACTGGTGGAGACATAAAACCACAGACGGTGACTCATCACATGAACAACATGGTGTTCTGCTGTGTGCTGCTGTTGTGTAGCCTGTTATAACTGCAGCAGAGCAACGTCACCTTTCAGTGCAGTTTGTGTCTACAGACGGCAGGACCCTGCTGCACAGTGATCACCACCATTCTCCAAATCTGCATTTGATTTAAAGGGACAGTTCACCCAAAAATGAAAATTCAGTCATTATCTCTTCACCCTCATTCTGATTGAAGGTCAGGTTTAGTTTTTTAGTCCACGAAATTCTGCTGGAGCTTCACAGGAAAACAGAACTGCAGAAGAACTGAAGTGAATGGAGCCAGTTTTCAAATGTAAAAAAACAACTGAAAAACAAAATATAAAATACCTCCGTACTGCTCGTCTGGTATAATCCAAGTCTTCTAAAGCCACGCTGTCTGAACTGAGTGTGTGTGGTGTGACGGTGTGCAAACAGCATGTTGGGGCTTCAGGAGACTTGGATCACATCAGATGAGCAGCATGGAGGCATTTTATGATTTTGTTTGAATGTTTTTATGTTCTAAAACTAGTCACTATTCACTTCCATCATTTGAGAGATTCTGCAGAACTGTTTTCCTGTAAAACTCCAGCAGAGTTTTGTGGACTAAAAAACTAAACCTGACCTTCAGTCAGCATGAGGGTGAGGACATCAAATTTTCATTTTACTATTCCTACTATCTACTATCCCTTGAAGTATTTTTTGCACTGACAGCTCTGCCACTGTTCAGCTGTTGAGTCCAGTTGAAGCTTTAATTCCTCTTTAGAAAGATGTGTGTGTCTACAGCTGCTGAGTTCTTCAAGTGTTGTTTTTTTACTTGACTGCACCAAACAAATTATCTAGGCTTCAATTACTGAAATTGAAAACTCATTTTGATTTATTTTTTTTTAGATTTAATTATGAAATTGTGACACCCCTGCTGATGACTACAGCAGCGCAGTAAAAGTGATTTAGTGACACTCATCAGTTTGGTGATGAGCGTCAGCATGTTGAAGGGTTTGGACTGAGGGACGAGGTTTCTGTCCCGGTGACAGTTGGTGAGTCGTGCACTTTGGACCCACAACAGTTCCTGGTTTTTGGTGTGAAAGTTGAAGTTGTTCCTGTGTGCCGAGTTCCTGTCTGAGAGCTGCAGAGTCAGAATGTGCTGAGAAGACTTTCTGTCTGTTGTTGTGAAACAACCTTTAGCCGGAGATGTCGCCTCGTCAGCACCTCTGGAGCAGAAAGGCTTCCTGGTGACTCAGTGAGACGACCAATCACGTCAGGATACATGAAATCATATGAAATCCTCCTGCTGAATGCTTCGCTGACACACTGTGGCTGTATTTATAACCGACACTGTCGTTTCCTGGAGTCAGTGAACATCTCTCTGGTTGGTCGCTCATGTCTTGTCCTCTGGTCTCTGTCGTGTGACAGTGTCGGTGATGCAGGAGAAAAATACCTTTGATTTCATGTGATTTTTGTTTTCAAATTAAATCCTGGTTTGTTTTATGGCAGTTGGAACCCAGTTTATCAGGATCAGTGAAATTCTTGAGGAACTCTTTCTTCCAGGGTTCTTTGTACCATAATATAAAAGGGTTCTCGATAACCCCACTGGTTTGGTCGTAGATAAAATCCTTGGAATATAAATGTGTTCTCAGTAGAACCCTGGGGTGGGTTCTAGATCAAACCCTTGGAATATAAAAGGGTTCTTGGTAGAACCCCTGGGGGTGTTCTAGATAAACCTCTGGAATAATAAAGAGCTCATAGTTCAGTGGTGAAATCAGATGAAACCGTGTTCCCTCTAACATCAGAACAAACATTCACGTTCTCTGTTTCTGTCCAGGTCGACTGAGCGTTCTTGTGTTCACCTCAGTGTGAGATGAAATTGTCTTTTCTTTATGTTTGATCTTCCATAATGTTCCCTCAAATTAGAATGATTAGCTACAAATCAGCAAGACAGCAGAAGATTGTTAGCAGTGTATCCTAGCAACGCACGCTGCTAGGCAACAGCCACAGTCTCATGAGCATTCACACGGACGTGCGCTGCTCGGATCTGGCGTAGTTAAGACTGGGCTTGAGTCTGGTTGGTGCAGCTGACATAAAGCCCGCTCTAATGACTGGTCTTAACTAAGACCAGGCTTAGTAAAGACCAGCTGGTGCAGCCCCACTGCACATCTTTGTATTTATTAATTTTGTACTTTATGTGTGTTAACTCTCATCCAGCTCACTCTGGTCGATATGATCATCTACGGAGCGCTGAAAGCTACAAACTGTCAGGCCGTCCGCTGGTCCAGAGTCCTGCGCCCGCTGCTATTGGTCAACGTCACAGAGGGACGGCAGGTAACAGCCCACCTGTCTCACCTGTCTCACCATGTTTTCATTCATGTTGTCCTGGAATTGAGCGTCTTTCTGAGGGTGGTTTTTGTCATTAGGTTTGAGGGTCAGTTGATCACTGAAGTGTCTGATCTCCTTCCTGCTCCTCACAGGATGAACCCTTCAGATTTTATAACCTCATCATCTTTTGTCAAGCACCACCTTCAGGACAAACTTCACGTGTTTACTGCTGTGAGTCAGTCAGACTGCAGAGCTCCTGACATGTTCATTACTAATGAAACAGACTGTAGACAGAAAACAAATTTGGAGATTTTTGCATGCAGCATAAAGGTGTTATTTTCACCTATTCTGGAATATTCCTGCAGAATGACGTCCATAAACAGTGTTGAATATCATAAATTGGGTCTGACTGGAAAGCTGAGATTCCAGCTGTATTCGTGTGTGATGATGTTGGTCTCCCTGGTAACCATTTCTTTGTGGTGCAACCAGTTTTTGACGCTTAATTTCTATAAAATGACCCATAGTGACCTCTAGGATAATCACAGCTTCACGAAAACTTCACAACCACAAACTAGAGACCTGCAGCCTTCAGCAGACGTGTGACCTGACAGTAAGAAGCACTGGACTTTCACCCCAGCAATTTAAGTTCAAGATCAGAATTTTGCAGTTTTTCTTTTCTGTCTTTCACCTGTGAAATTAAAATATAATTTATTAATTAGGCTCCAGGTTTTTATTTTCATATTACAGAGGATTAAAAATGTCACTGTTACAAGTCCTGGTGAAATCTGGTCTTAATGTGAACGTTTAATAAACATCTTCAAAGTGACCTTTCGCTAAGCCCCGCCTCCAAACAGCAACTAGCTTTAGCCTCAGTCTGTTAGCATTAATGTTATATCATGTACGCAGCTGTTAGCTAACTTTACATAAACACTTTCACAGGGTTCTTGTTGTAAAACTTGTCAGATGGAAACATTAAAACATCAGCTGGAGACTCTCAGCTGCCTCAGTTGAGTTAGCATTAGCATTAGCTTACATCAGCCAGCTACACTTATGAAATCTGCATATAAGTCATTGTTTTAGCAACAAAATCCACGGTAGTCAGCTAGAAATCTGCTTTTGTTTACGTCTGTAAGGAATCACAGACCTCATGTTTCAAGAACTACTCTCAGTTTCAATGTTAAATCAACAGAAACTGTATAAATGCAGTGTGAGAATGGAAAGCTTGGCAGGCTTAGCAACAGTAACTAAGGAGGGTGGGGCTTAGAGAAGGGTCAATAGTTGGGGAGAAAATGTTCACTTTTGAATCAATTCTGAGCGTCTTTTCACCACAGACCACCGTCGTCTTTTAAACATCTTTTCAGTGGAAAAATGCTCACTGGGACGTAGTGCAGACACAAATCCCTTGTTGTTTAAACTTCCTGCTGCTAAACGTAGAAATGTTTGGGCTGATGGCGCCTGAACGCACCATTAGTTTGTGTCTGTGTGGCTGAGGACGGAGCGTTCGCGTCCCGCGGGAGGACGAGCAGCTTCATAAACTCAGTGTCTGTGTGTTTGTTTGTGTTCAGCTCCGCAGAGCGTTCAGAAGCATCCGGAACGCTCTGCCTCAGATCTTCTACGTCTTCCTGCTCTTCATGTTCAGCCTCCTCATCTTCTCCCTCATGGCCCTCAAACTGCTGGGCAAACGGTGAGAGCGCTCTCTGAGACACGCTAAGAGTCGCACACACGAGGACGCTGAGCTGTTAATGCAGCACACACACCTTCACTTTGATAAGAGCAGCTGAGTGTCAGACACATTTTAGTTCTTGACACAGTGTTTCTGTGTGTATTTCAGTGTGTATCGAGTGTGTGTTTGTGTATATTTCAGTGTGTGTTTGTGTGTATTTCAGTGTGTGTTTGTGTGTATTTCAGTGTGTGTTTGTGTGTATTTCAGTGTGTGTTTGTGTGTATTTCAGTGTGTATTTCAGTGTGTGTTTTCTGTGCAGAGGCTTGAAGACGATCGATGGAGCTCCGTACTTCACCAGCTACCTGGAGATCGTCTTTGATCTGTACGTCCTCGTCACGACGGCCAACAGCCCCGACGTCATGTAAGACTTTTCTTCTTCGTCTCTCAGCTCATGTGGAGGGTTTTAAAGGGAACTTCTATATTTTCCAACCCTGCTGTCCATGTCTTTGTGTCTTTGTGACTAAGAGGAACAACAGATTTTTAAATGAGTCCAGTATTAAGTGAGCAGCGGGCTGAGCTGCAAGCTGATTCATAAAGGATGCTTACAGAGAAAAAGAACAAGCAGACTCAGGGACGAGCAGCGCTATCAAGTTAGCCACCTAGCAACAGCATCGGTCTCAACTGCTTCGTCTTGATGAAGACATCTCTGTCCTTCAGGAAGGACTAAGGGGATGATTTTTTCATTTCTGGAGCAAAGTTGATAGAAAATGAGCTTTAAATTAGAATTACAAGAAAATAGCTTAATGATTAAATGTAATAAATCGAATATATTAAAATATGACATTTGAAATGAGAATATGTTAGAAGGCCCTCATGGTTCCCCTCTGATGTGCAGCGTCGGCTGTAAAAGGGCTCTATTGAATATCAGATGCAGCCTAAAATTTAAAGTTTTCCAGTTTTCTGTCTACTTGAAACGCCACCGAAACACATTGTTTGTTGTATGATGAATTTAATTTGTAATGTTTGTAAAATTGTACACTTTTCCATACTGAACAGCAGCCTCAACCAGACAGACGTTACCACAGCGGCAGCGCACATTACAGAACGCCACACCTCTGTGTGAAGCTCTAACATTTCTTTATTTTGCTGCAAGTTACAGTATGGATAAATAAAAGTAAATAAATAAATAAAATTATAAATAAATACATTTTTAAATAAATTAATGAGTAAAAAGAAGTGTGAATGAATGAACAAATCTAAAATGTAGAATATAAAATAATAAGACTGTAAAAAATACATATCTAACAATTCTGCATTAAAGTACAGAATGATTTATGGATTCATTTATTTTAGCATTTAATGATATAATTATTTGTTTATTTACATCTTGAGTTATGTAGTGATGTGTTTGCTGTCTCACACTCTGATGTCAGATTTGATCAGTCTCCCTCTGATGACCTTTGACCTCCTCCAGTGTCACCATCAGTGTTTGTCATCTTGACTTTTGAAATCGTACAGAACAGGTACACGGTGTGTGGAGAGTTTTCGGGTGTGTGTGTCTGACTTCCTAATAAAGGGAGGAAGTTTTCTCATCATTTCTTTGAACTGATCTCCACAGAATGGTGACGTTACAGCAGCCATCTTTACTTTAAAGGTGTTAGTTTCTTTAGTATCAGAATCAGAAATACTTCATTGATCCCGGGAGGGAAATTGTTAGTGTTTACTGTAAGAATGAATTCGAACGAACTTTGTTTTGAGCAAAATTTCATCCTTTTTGTTTTTATGTGTCCATCAAACCACGTTCATGAGTGTGCAGTCAGACAAGGAAGCTTCTGGTTTACAGGAAAGAAGAAGGAAGTGACTCTGACAAAAACTTTTATCTGACCATCTGCACCTTTTATTGTCTACTTCTCATTGTCAGGATGCCGGCATACAACGCCAGCTTCGTCTTCGCCATCTTCTTCATCTTGTACATCCTCATCAACACCTACATCTTCATGTCTGTCTTCTTGGCTGTCGTGTACAACAACTACAAAAAATACCTGAAGGTACGACGGGCTGACAGTCTGAGATGCCGTCGGTTCACAAATGAACCCTTGACCCCACTGAGCCGACTTGATTTCCTGCAGGTTAAACTGAAGGGAACGTTTAACGATGACAGACTCCAACAGACAAACGGACCTGACGGCTCTCAGTAGCCGAGCAACATGAAGGCTAAACACAACCCATAATGCATCAGTCTCTGTAGGAGCTGGTGTTAACAGCTGTACATTTGATTTATTTCAGATATTTAAAAAAAAAAAAGGTCAAATAAAGTAGAATATATCCCAGACAGTCTTGAGAGCCGTATTCTGTTTTGAACTTGACTTAAATGATAAATCTGATTTTTAAAGCATTTTTGTTTGTAGAAAATAAGTTTTTCCTTTTAACTTAACATGCTTCTGCTTTCCTTTTTTAGTAAAATAAAAGTAGCAGCCATGACCTGAGCATTTACAGTCCTATAAAACAAAATAAAAATCAAATAATTATCCCTGTAATATCACAGCAGGTGTCTGACTGCTTCGACACCTTCTCTCTCCGTCTAACAGGAGGAGGTACGGCAGCTGGTCAGGGCCAAAAGGCACAAGATGGTGCGAGCGTTCGCCGTGCTGCAGGAGCGGAGGGAGGAGGGCGGGGAGCCAGTGGTGAGCCAGGTTAACTGGAACCAAGTGGTCCGACTGGTCGCGCCCGACATCAGCAACGCCCACAGGGAGCTGCTGTGGAGCGTCTCCGACGACCAGAACCAGGGCTGCATCGGTTGGTCACATGCACGCACACATGCACGCACACACAGGGCTTTCCCATTGGTTCTTTTGGGCCACGTCAAGTGAAAACATGCTGTGCTGATTTGCATTTCCAGTACTCAACTCAGCTTTATTTATGTATCACCTTTCAGACACACATGCAGTTAAGATTAATATGACTGCTGCAGATACCTAAAACCTTTGCTGCTTAAATGCGTGAGAAAGAGACTGAATGAGACTTCAGTTCAGCAACCGCTTCATTCTGCACCGTCACAACCACCAACCACAGCAGCCCTCGGGTCGCTGAACCACACTTCTGAACCTGCACTATCTGCAGACAGTCCGCTGAGTCACTATCTGCAGACAGTCCGCTGAGTCACTATCTGCAGACAGTCTGCTGAGTCACTATCTGCAGACTCACCGTCCACAGAGCTTTGAAGTTGAACTGTTTCATCATCGCGTTCAAGTTCAGTCTGGGACGAACTGAGCAGAAGAGCTGAGATCGAATGCAGAAAACAGTGTTTGTTCCACAGGTTGTTCCTCAGCACAGAACACAGCGGCTGTTTCACTTTAAACTGGGCCTTTTCGCATAGTGATAAGGCAGATAAGGCCCTTTTAATTTTCTCTGTGATCCTCAAGAGGCTGCCTGCCAACAGGCTGGCATGTGAGGGTTATGATAAATAAAAAAATCTATATCTCTGAGCCACTTTGACACGTCTGAACCACTGATTTGAGCCCATTTCCTGTGATTGGCTGCAACAGAATTTCACCTGCTCTGCACCTGCCATGTGCTCAGTCCAACTTCATGTTACACCCTGGTTGGTGGGCTGCAGACAAACTGAGGCAAACATCTGATTGTGAAAATCACCAGTTCCACAACAAGCAGACTGACAGCTTTTTCCACCAATCATAGCAGTCCCCTGTACAAACATCATGTATGTTCGTCTCCATGAACAGACTCGGTGTTGGTGCACTTCTTCATTTGCAATAATAATTAAAGCTGCAAGCAGCACCGGATGAGTCCTCATACCCCAGTGTGAGTCGGGGCCGCGGCAGCCGCAGCATCAACATGACAAGTTTGATGCTGATTGGAGCATTTACAATTCCAATATTTGGGTCCTCGCACCATTCAGGCCCAAATAATTATTATGAAGCATATTTTGTTAGAGGTTTTGTAATCCTGAGCCCCGTTTTAGAAACACTGCTCTGAAATCAGATATTTTAGGCCCAAAAGATCCTGGAGGGGTTTAGAGCCACTGAGTGAAACCAAGTCAAATGAATATGTAGGGAAGTAAAAGTCTGTTGACAGAGTTTACTGAGGTGGTAATTAAATCCTGACTGATGGAACTGCTCACTGTCTTTTACTGGGATCTCTCAGCTGTTTGACTTCCTGCTAATAAACTCTGAAGTCTCAGACTTTACGAGTTGACAAAGGAGAACCTGAACACACCATAAAATCCGCAGCACGTGTCAGTTTACAAAGCGTCTCTACATGTTCACTAGTATCCTGGTTATGTTGTTGTGCACACGGAGGAGAAGAATGTGCATTTGGACATCACCTGACCTCTTATATCAGGAAACAACCACCTGTGGTGCGTTTTGTACATTTGAGAGTCAAATGCATCAATCAGGTGCACTTTAAGAGCCAAATAAAGAATCTAAGAAGAACTTTGTTCTCTTGTAAAAGTTAAATCATGAACACATTTGTGATATAGATGTGAACAGTGATGACACAGCAAATAAATCACACTCAAAACATAGTAAATGAGACCGGGCCCGACCGTTTCAACACCATTAAAAGCGTTAAATAGAAAATAAAAATAAGATAAAACAGGAAAGTTAGAGCGCAGTTTAAGATTAATCAAATGTTTTTATGATTAAAGCCCTGGTTGTTTTTGTACTTTCTGTGTTTTGTCCGTACACCGTTCTTTAAGGTAAATCCTACACGCACTTGTCTAAATGAAGTCCCTGGTGTGCAGAACATTTCCACGCCTGCTGCCCTCTGGTGGTCACGTCACAAAAGTGGCAGTAATGCTCATCGTTTTATTTCTGTTTGGACACAGACGTGTTTAAATGACGTGTTTTATCTGACGGTTTTAATTTTTGTCTCTTGGTTGGGTGATGGACAGGGAAGCTGGCGTTTGTCCAGCTGGCCGACCTCCTGAACATTGAGGTGATCACACTCAAGTCAAGACCACACCCACTCCACAGTGTGTGCCCCGCCCTCTACACGTCAGCTCCCAGCCGCTTCCTCTGCCGATTGGTCCAACACAGGTGAGACGGACGGACGGACAGACGGGAGGGATAATTTAGTCTGTTTGAAGAGACCGAGACGGATGGATGGATGGATGGATGGATGGATGGATGGATGGATGGATGGATCCCACATGTTGGAGCAACTTCGGCCTTACGGCAGTTCAGAGGGGACACACAACCTCAAATGCATAAATCTTTTCTATCATCAGTTTTATATGAGCTCAGTGATCGACGCCTCGCAGACATCAACGATCAGAACATTCTCTCCACAGTTCACTTTCTTCAGTCTGACATAAAGTCTAAAGACAGTAAAGTGTCATAGTATGAAGTTATCTGGTGTTATTGGACAGTTTTGACTTGTTGGTGAACTGATTGGATCTTTACTAAGTCAAAATATGCTTCATCTCCTCTGTAACGTTACTGTATTCCCGGTTATAAAACTGTCCTCCGTCTGTCTCTGAGGCTCAGTCTCATAGGACTGCTAACTGTAGCTAATGAGCTAATGGCTCCAGCACAGGTAGCATCAGCGCTAACAGCCGGTGACTTCAGTGTTACAAGAGAAAAGGTCCATGTTGCACTTTTGACATAATGATGCAGTCGACAGTTTGAGGGAAAATATGCTGAATAATTCTTATGAAATCTGTATTGTTGTTCATACAAAAAGGCTGCTGTTATTTAAAAGTTCTAGTATCCTCCTCTAAACTAATTATTCAAGTATTTTTGAAAATGCAGATAGTATAGAAGTTGGTCAATAATTTGTAAAAATAACACTGTGAACACCTGATTTTAGCCTTGTGTGTGTGTGTGTGTGTGTGTGTGTGCGTGCGTGCGTGCGTGCGTGTGTGCGTGCGTGTCTCTCTCAGGGCCTTTGTGATCGTGTACGACCTGATCATCCTGGTGAACGCCGTGTTCATCGGTCTCGACGAGGAGAATCCGTTGATCGCGAACTCCGAGTGGGTTTTTCTGGCTCTCTACATGCTGGAGCTCCTGCTGAAGCTCTACGTGTTCGAGCCCCGAGCGTTCTTCTCCAGACACAGCTTCTGGAACTGGTGAGGAACATCTTCACATCACGTTTTCTGTCTGCTCAAAGTTAACACAATGTTTGTCCCAAATAACCACGATATGAATGTTCATGAAAGCATATTTACATGATCAGTGGTCAACATAAAGGGACAGCACACCCCAAAATCAGAAGCACATATTTTTCCTCTGGCCTGTAGTTATGGGCACCGACTTGGGTTGAACGCTCAGGGCAAAAAATGTCGGCCTATGATGCCATCTGTGTCTGTGTGTAGGAACTATTTTCTTTGTACTAGAATGAAAATAGTTCTGACATGAAACTGGTCACAACAAGTGGTGTGGATTATCCTGAGTAATTAGGTCATGATTTCTGGAAAGAGCAACTTTCTTTCTTTCTTTCTTTCTTTCTTTCTTTTTTTTTTTTGCTCTTTGAGCACCACAAGCCGAGTACCATCTAGTTTTGTTATATTAGAGAGGAGACAGACATCTCTGGCTGATATCTCCAGCAAACTCACACCAAAACTATCTAGACAGATAAACAGCGCTACGGTTAAGAGGAAAAACTTGTAACTGTAATTTTGGGGTGAATTGGCTCTTTAATGGTACGTATTTTAATATTTGTTTGAGGTGGTTTCTTTGTGTTTGACACGTATTCTGCAGGATGTCCTCTGATATGTGAGGAAACTGTTGCTGATAAAAGTCCTAATGAAAACATTACAAATGTAAAATCAGTGTGCTGTGTCACGTCCATCTCAAACAGCTTATCAGCCTCCCAGATTATAAGTACGAGGTATGTGACAAATGTTTCAGTTCCATTATCTGCTGCTTCTTTCATCTTCAGCCTGTAAACGCTTGGAGCAGCTCGCTGACGCTTGAGGCGGCAATTTTAGGGGTTTATTTATTTATTTTTGAACCTTCAGGGAGTAAAACAGCTTCTGATAAATGGAGCTGGTTTAGAGCCAAAAAGTCTGAAAGTAAAAACGATTAAAATGGCGACAAAACGGCGCGAACAGAAAATCAAAACAGTAAAAAGGAAAAACTGTCAAAACCAAACAGAGGAAAGTCCTCAGCTCATTCACGTGTTCTCTGTGTTTTGGCTGTTTTGATTGAAGACGTAGAACCGTTCTGTTCAGTCCAGATCGCTGGTGTCAGTTTGAGTTTTTACTTTCAGACTTTCAGACACTCATGAGCCACTTTATTAGGTACAGCTGTACAATCAATACAACAGACACAACTGATACCAAGTTTATAATGTTTAGTTTTTGTTGAGCAAAGCTGGTGTGTTTTGCTGAACTACATTTTACAGGTGAGTGTTTCTCTGCTCAGTGTTGGCCTCCATGTCACCCATTAATCCCTCATCAGTCATTATCCCACTAATACCGTGATCACCTGAGAAAGAAAAGACCGTTCATTTAGTTTTTCACTTTCTCTGGTAAAACCTGGGGGTTTGACTAAGACCTGAAACAAGAGTCACCATCCAGTAAGATTCAATGTAAAAGTTGTTCACTGCTCCAGTAAATAGGATGTTTCTGACCCAATCAGATCTTAGGAGCCTTTGGCTCAGCTGTTAGCCAGAGAGCAAATACTAAACTAGCAATATTCAAAGTCTAACAGAAGAGGTCACGCAAAAGAGTGCAGATCCCTGCCAGGAAACAGGTGGTGAAGCACCTACTGCAATGCCGCCACAACCGCCAGATCTGTGAAGTTCCTCCAACTCCACATACTTCTGTCAGCTTGCAGTGTCCATCCTCTGGTGTTCAGAGGACGAGAAACACTCAGACTGTAACACTGCCAGTGTCCCTGTTGCCATGGTTACTAATTGGAGATAGAGGCTGAGCATTAAATAAGAACAGTGCATCCATGACAGCTGCCAATCAGAATCGAGTATTTACCCAGACCATGGTGTACATTTTTTGGACCTCCCTGGTCAGAATATTAGAAACGCCTCTGAATATAACGCAGTCCAGTCCAACAGGACACTATGAGCTCAGTACTAAAATGTAGAATTGAATGAACTCCTCTATGATGCATCAACAAAAACAGAACATTATGTAGCTTCATAAACATCAACTTTATGTCAGAGCAGTTGTGTCAGGTTACACACGTGTACCTAATAAAGTGGACACTTAGTGCCATCTGGAGCTGCAGCTTCAGTCGTCCATGTTTTCTTTGTTTTTATTTTAGCAGTTTTTTTCCGGTTGTGCGCCTGCTGCTGGTGAGCAGTGCAGCTGCAGTGACTTGACAGACGTTTGTATGTTTCATGGATGTTTTGTAAGAACTGGATACCAGACTGAAGGAAAGTGTTTCAGCTCAACCTGAGACGTTTTGTTTTCTGATGTTTGTTTTGTGTTCACAGGTTCGACACCATCATCGTCATCTCCGCTCTCATCGCCACAATCATCAACTCTGCCATGAAATCATGTGAGTACAGTTTGATTCCTGTTTAAACTGAAATGACTGATCAGCTGCAGACTGTAACTCTGAAACGTTGAGGAGGATGTAATGCAGCGCTGAAACAGTTAGCTGATTGATTAACAGCAAATAAGTCAATAACAGTTTTGATAACAGCTCGTCTCGCTCTCTTGTTCTGTGTCGGAGAACCTCAGGTGGCCATAAAACTCACACAAAGTGTAAACAGCTGAATCTAGAGCCACTGTTTGTTTTGTCTGTTTTTTAGAAAGATGGCGCTGCAACATGGTGGCTTCTTATTGACAATTTTATCAGTATTTAAGTATCTTAAGTGTTACAGTATGAATTACGGACAATGAGCCACTGTTGAATGTTTATTTTTTCACCATAAATGACAATAATAAAATTTTCTACATTTTGTTTTTGTTTGTTTTCTCTGCTGTATCGAAAACATACTGAACGGTGACCCTGAAACTGAGGTACATACCAAATTGTGAATTTTGTGTACCGTTCCACCCCTAAATAATATTTTTACTCCAACAGACTTATAATATTCAGACGATACAGTCTTTTATGTATTTGTCATCTGTTCAGCTCAAACTGTATCAAGAACCCATAATGCATCTCCCTGCTACCCAAACTCTTAGAGTGACAGTTCACCCTCAAGTCAAAGACACGTATTTTTCCTCTCACCTTTTGTGCTGTTTATCCATCTAGATCACAGGTGGTCAGTTATTTTTCATGTGGGGCCACATGAGAAATGTTCTGTATAGGACTCTTCTACTGTTGGTCACTCTTTCTGAATTGCCATGTGTTGAATTGTGAGATAATATTTTACTGACAAACGTGATGTTTGACAGTGAACCGTGCTGCTGCACACAGGGTGTAAAGATAGGAGCAGCAAAAGTAGAAGAAGAACAACAGAAAAAACATGGATGTTCAGCACTGAGTGAATAAAGTTACAGTTTAATAGAAAAGATTCAGTTCATTATCATGAACAATGAACACAGCACTGAGCCCTTTCAAAATAAAGGTCTGATAACAGTTTAAAAGTAAGCAAAAAGTTATTGACAGTCTTTGAGAGGTTTTTGACTTTTGGTATTTCCACGATGGCCTTGCGAGCCACAAGAACCTTCCAGTGAGCTGCATCTGGCCCCCGGGCCACTTTTTGCCCAGATCTGGTTTAGATAGTTTTGGTGTGAGTTGCAGAGTTTTGGAGAAATCGACCATAGAGATGTCTGCCTTCTTGAGAGCAGTTTCATACAGGAGCTACTTTTTCCCCATGTTTGAATCCAGGCTGCCAGGTAGTTTACAGGTTTACATGAGGGAACTTTTCACTGTAGTAACATCTCAGGAGTGAGGTAGAATGACAGACGTGAATGAACATTAAACATCACCTCCACTCAGGTAAACAGGCAGGTCAAAGCTCCTCTGAACGTTTGGTGACATGGCAGCGTGTCAAACAAGGTCCTGAAGTCCTGTCAAACCTGCTCTGTGTGTTGGGTTTCTTTAGACGCAGTATCATCATTTGTCTGATGGACAACAACTCCGTATGCCAGTGTGTAAAGCGGCGTGGAGCGGTCGACTTCTTATTCAGGATAATATGTTTTTTTAGCAACCACCATTCTGAGGTGCAGAACAGTCTGCATATCATCCATCCACAGATGGAAAGGTCGTGGTTGGGCTGAATATCTCTGGAACAGGCGTTTGAGAGCCGCTCGGAAATTGCAGTCCAAAAGTCCAGTGTAGGACAGAACCAGGAAATATGTGCAAGTGATCCTTCAAAAGAAAAGCAGTTATTGATTGTTTTAGAGTAACCTGGATTAACCTGTAGCGTGAGTTAATCTCGTCCTCACAGAACTCTGTTGGTATCTCCAGGTTCAGGTCACTGGCCTTTTCCCGCCTCATACCATCTGAGGAAATGGAAGCAGCAAAGCAATTCACAAACTTTGATACCAGCTGTTTGGAATCAGTAGAGAGCAAGAAAAGGGTGGGTGGAGGCGGTGGACTCGATAAGTGGGCACTTTCCCTGAACATATTGTCTGACTTGAAGATGTCGAAAAAGGTGTGAATTTTTATTCTTAATTGAATAAAGCCAAATATATATAAATCTAGAAAAGTTCTGATGCCCTCTACTTTATTTCTACTAGAAAGAAAGTAGTTCCAACATGAAACTGCTCACAACAAGGTCTGTGGATTATCTTGGACAACCAGGTCATGTTTTCTGGAAAGATGCTGCTGATGAATTTTTAAAATGTTTGGGGGTTTTTAAGTTAAGTAAAGTGTCATCTAGTTCCATTACTTTGTAGAAAAGGCAGACATTTCTACGGCCGATGTCTCCAAAACTCTGCAACTCACACCAAAACTATTTGGATGGATAAACAGTTCTACAGGCGAGAAGAAACGTGTATGTTTGATTTTGTGGTGAACTGTCCCTTTAATGTTACTGAAAACTTATCAATGCACGGTCGTCTCTTCTACAAACAGCATATGGAGAAACCCGCACAGAAACTTGAGACAAAAATGTTTTTTTTGTGTCAGAATAAAGCGTGTTTTTGTCTCGAGGACACTGATTGTTCAGTCAGTCGCTGCCTTCAGACGTCTCATCACTGTGTTTGATCATCCAAAGTGTGTACATGAACAAGCCGTAGAAACAAATGTCCCTGCTGGGACGATAAATCCGTCTCTCTGAATGATTTTTCCGGTCCTTGTTTGTAGCGGGGGGTTACACCAGCCGTCAGATCCTGGACATTGTCTTCATCCTGCGAGTCCTCAGACTGGTCCGGGTGGTGGACAGCATCAAAAGGTTTGATCACTTTTGACTGAGTCAGTTATTTATACCATTTATAAAGACTGGAAGAAATTCTGAATATTTAAGATTTGCAGTATGTTAATGAAGCATTTAAAATGTTTTAGTGAAGAGAGGAAAGAAGCCTAAATGCATTTATTTTGCTAAAAAATGTCTTGTGTTCTGTCGAGTTTTAGAAAACTCCAAATATTGTTTTTCTAAAATTTTGAGTCAACTAAAACATTAAATTTTCAACCACCCAAAACATGATGATGAGGTTCACAGCTCAGTTTCCAAAACTCAAGATTCAAGTTTGTCTAAAGAAGAAAAGTAAATTATCTCAAATAAACAAAACGTTTTTTTAGTTTATTTCCAAACTCTATCACAGTAAGTTGCCTTGGAAATTTGAGTCATCTTGGCTTTTTTTAAAAGGTTTGTTAAGATATTCTGGTAACTTCTCATTTCTAAAGTAACGTGTGTCTGCATCAGAGTATGAGGTGATGCTGAAATTGTATAAAAATGTTCAGGAATGTTTATTTTCGCACAAATTATTGTGAATCGGGTTGTGATGGTTTGTCATTTTTTGAAAACGGGTCACCAGAAAAACAAGTTTGGGAAACAGTGATTTATACCATCAAACACTTGTCTCTGATTGGCTGAAGGTGTCTGCCTACAACATGGTCATAGTTTTAAATCATTGGTCAGTGTCGGTATGTTAAACCACCATAGAAATGATTGGATGATTGGACAGAGAAAAAGGAAATTTGCTGTTGGACTTGTGTTGACACCAGGACACCTTGTTGTGTCTCGTATTTCTTGTCCACATGTCTGAATGTGTTGCTTCTCTGATGACAAGAACTACTTTCCCTGTTAGGTTTCGTGCAATCATCAACACCCTGATCAGGATTGGACCAGCGATCCTCACATTCGGGCAGCTGATCATTGTAAGTTGCTGATGTCAGATCACCTGTTGAAATACACTGTTGGTCATTTTAAACTGTTGTCAGTGTTTTCAGAGCTGTGGTGTAAGAACCACACTCAGAGTCTACAGTCGTGGTGCGTTTACACACACTGGGACTTTGAGATAAATCAGGTCTCAACAATAAGAAGTGCCAGGGGGAAGTGAAATACTGTGTTGGGAAAGTAAATCTGGCAGCTCACGTATCCGACTGGACAGGTGGTTAAAAAGAATTAAACTAATAAACTTTTGATCAGTGATTATAAGTTAAAGTAAAATTTCATGCAAAAATGACAGAAAACGCTGCTGGAGTTTCACAGGAAAACAGTGTTGCAGAATCTCCCAAACAATGGAAGCACTTTATCACATAAATGTTTCTGTAATGACGCTCCTCAGTCACATTTAACGGTTCGGTTGGGACCAAAGTGGTGGACTGACCAACCAACACTGGCTAATAACCTGAGTTATCAACCTGGTAGTGAAGCCAGCCCCTCCTCCTCCTCCTCAGGTGGTGTACTACATCTTTGCCATGGTGGGGATGGAGCTGTTCAAAGGGAAGGTGAAGTTTTACGAGGACCCCAGCAACCCGGAGAAGGCGTACTGTGGGAACCCTCTGCTGAACAGAACAGCTTTTGCTCAACTCAACTACTGCAAGAACAACTTCAACAACGTGGTGTCCTCCTTCATCCTGCTGGTGGAGCTGACCGTGGTCAACCAGTGGCACGATATCCTTCACCTGAACGCCTCACTCACAGAGAGTTTAATATGATTGGTTCATTAGTTAATGATTGATAATATTTTTATGTACATTAACTTTTTTTGGCTTCTGAAGGAGGAGCTGCCAGAAAAAGTTTGTGAACCCCTGGATTAAATGAAGTCATTAGTTATCCATTAATCATTTCAGTCATCTTCCAATCAAAAATATTAAACTAGAAACTGATTCTTAAATCTCATCTTTAGTTAGGTTTCATTTTCTCCATCCTGAGACCCTCCTACTAGAGGAGCAGCATGCGCTTCATGCACACACACAACAGTTTACCGAGGCAATTGTGAGCGAGCATAGACCGACTGACATCAGTTGTGTGTAATAAAGCAGATACCTGAGTAAAAACAGCGACAGAGGAGAGAAACTAGATTTAAAAACATAAAGATTCAGTGTGAAGATACAGAAGTACTGAGAGCTGGACATAAACGGACTTTTAAAAACATCTTTCTTTCTGCTTTCCTGCACACACAGGAGCACACAGCGCAGTCAGCTCCTCCATGGTCGCTGCTGCAAACAGGTTTACAAGCAAACTTGAAGATACATCCAAAAGTTTAAAAAACAAACGCTGAGCTCTCATCTGGCCAGTCAGCGGGTCTGTGATTTCCTCCAGAAGCTCCAGTCTGCCACCTACCCTCCCCTGCAGAGCTCCCCGGCTCTGAGCAGCTTTCTGTCAGCTGTGTGTCTCAGCTCCGCCCGGTCCTCTTAGCCCTCGGTAAAGCCCCACGATAGACGTGAATGAACTCAACTGAAGGTGAAGTCTAAAGTAACCGAGTGAGCTGACAAACTCGTGAGCTGAGTATGTTGCTCATTAGCTGGACATTTTTTAAAGATTCTCTTTCTGATAATTCTGTTTTATAGCGACTTTTCTTGCAGTAGTTTCCCCTCATGACTCAGGGTCTCACTGAAGGAACGTGCAAGTACAGCTGCACCGGTAGAGAAGCCAATAGGAACACCAGGCCTCCAGATGACCTGCGATTCATTTAAATCTACTGTCATAGACCAGATTCTAGAAGGCTGAAAACAGAGCCAAGAGGTGCACAAATCTAGTTCTGTCTCAGACCACTTGATTTACAATATGCTGAAAGGTTATTATCCCCTACAGTAGCTTTAAGTGTTTTAAAATGTCAAAAGATCATTTCAGTTGTCTTTAAAGTTCTTTTCTGTATCTTAGAAAATAACTTTACATTGACTTCTTTCTGAAATTGTTCCCACAGATTCTCGTCATGTTCTAAGAATCATTTCTTTGGTTCACATTTGTTCTTTCTTCCTTAACGTGACTCCACTGCTCAGCAGCGGCTTCGTCTCCGTCACCCACATGTCAGCCAGGATCTTCTTCGTCCTCTTCCACATCGTGGTTGTCATCGTCATCATCAAGTAAGACCCATCTTCAACGCCATCATCATCGCCGGCACAAATACTAACCCTGCTCTTCTGAGATCAAGATAATGATGTTCGATTAAGCTGTTTTATCCTGTAGCTGAGACAGCTTTCATGCTGACACAGTCCTGGAACATTCAAAAGTGGGCTAACTCTGACTTCAGTCTAGGGTTTGCTGGCCCTGCTCCAGAGCAGGGTTAGCCCCAAGTTTGTGGGGTTGTCCCCTGAAAATCAACTAAACCCGGGACTAAAAGACGCCAGTGTGAAGTAGGGCTAAAAGATTGGAAGAAGATAATCAGCCAGGTTAATGCAAGGGTTAAATGTCTGTTGGTGCAGCAACTGAACAGAAATGATCAAAGACCATCGATTGTTTCAGTTCAGTCTTGGATGTTTTAGCCCTGTTTCACACTGGCATCTTTTAGGCCCGGGTTTAGTCAATTTTCTGGGGATAAACCCACAAACTGCTCCAGGACAAGGCCAGCAGGTCCAAGGCTAAAGTCGGGGTTAGATCACTTTGGAATGGGTGAGGATTGTGCTGGTGTGTAAACTCTCTTAGCCTCTTTCTCAAGAGGGATGGGATAAAAAAAAAAGGTGCAAAGAAAGGAGAGCCTTTTTTTTAGCTTTATATTAAGAAAATTAATTTCTTCAAGTCTTAAATTGATTGTGAACCTCAGGCCTGCAGCGTTAACATAAAATTGTAAAAACTCCAGTAAAGTGGGGATTGGTCCTTTCCAAAGTAAAAACTTGTCTCTAAGATATAATGAAGAGGAAGAAGCATTTTTTTGACATTTGTTCTACTGACAAAAAAAAAACAAACAAAAAAAACAAAGCCAGGTTGCTGGAGTTTTATCACTTTGAGGCATTAACTGTCCGTTCACTTCACATCATGTCCTCTCAGCCCATAACTTCCTGTTGTCTTTCAGCATCTTCGTGGCGTTCGTCCTCGAGGCGTTCTTCGTGGAGTACTCGGTGGAAAAGAGCGACCTGCAGACGTCTCTGGAGAGGAAGATCGAGGAGCTGGAGCTGGCTGTGGCACAGTGCGTTACCATGACAACCAGGACCTGTCACTCATAGTATAACCCAACAGTATATACACACGTTACTGAACCCAGTAGATACATATAGATTTAACAGACCACACTGAGACTTTTATTCTCAAGTTGAAGACAGCATGTTTCTACCTGGGAATTATTCACTGAATTCAGATTTTCTTGCAGTATTAATCACCATTTTACTAAAAATCCACGTTTTCTTTAATGAGTTGCTTCAGACATGGACGTTAACTGTAGCTGGACTCATTGGCAGAGGCAAACGAATGCAAGGCAATAAATCTTGTTTGTCTTGTTTTATTTGATTTTTAAGATAAAATGACCCAATAATTCAAAAGAACAAAGGAACTATTCAAATAAAATCTGAAAAATTTAAGTCAGTGTAGCAGAACCGTATTTTTTCAGGTCTTTTAATGCTTTTATTAGCTGAGCCCTGAGATTTGTCTTGTGTCCCCTTGTGGGACCCCAACCCCATGTTGGAAATCACTCTTTTACAGTAAAGTTAGAAATATGAATAGCATAATGTTTATTAAATTATACTTTTGCATTTATTCAATGACACAGTAATTCAGATGAGTTTGTCTCGACTCACACTGTGTGGGTCTGTTTTGCCCTGATTGACGCCTGGAAGGTTTCATTGAAGGGTTCAGTTTAAAAGAACCGCTTTAGTTTTTAAAAAAAAAAATTACACATAGATTGATGTTTGTGTGCATCTTTACCAGCTGATAACGGTTGATGTATTATAATTCTCCACATTGTTTTGTCCACCAGGGAGAAGTTGGAGGATAACTTGGTGAACGCCATGGAAACCATCGACAACGACCAGGGAACCAGCCAGTCAACAAACAACAAACCCAGCCTGATGTTTAAAATCGCCTCAAAAAGTAAGAAAAAGTCAGAGCTGCAGGCAGACGAGTTTATTTAAAGGATAAGAGGACAGGTGTTTGTAGGTGAAGATGCTTTTATTTTGACAGGACAGATTCTGTGGGATGTAGATAATCTGCAGGTCAGAGAACAGACTCACATTTTCAGACATTTTAAAGATAAAAACACTGAGTTTGGTTGTTCAGCTCTGTGCTCATCGACTGCGGTGAAACTGTTGTAAACACAGCGCCTGGTGACGTGAATCAACAACAACACAACAAACAACAACAACAACACGAGGGCTTCCTCCTGAAAGTCAGAGATTCAAACCATCACAGAGTCAGAGATCCTTCAGTCGAGCGAGATTCACACACATCCAATCACACGCACTTTGAAATGTGTTGCAGGCATCAGATTCAGAATGAGAGTATATTTACCAAAAAAAACAAAGTTAATCAAGTTTTCACATTAAATATCTTGTCATTATACTGTATTCAGTTGAATACGAGTAATTCGGCAGCCTCAGCCTCTCTGCGCCACGTTTCTTCACTCTGCCTCGAATAAATATGGCTGAATATTCAAGTCAGCCAAAACACATCATCATAAAATCCTCAGCGCTCATATTTTGTTGGAAACGTAGATGTTTTGTTTTTGAACGGCAGTACGCCCCCCGGCTGCCCAGCTGAAACAGCCTGTAGTTCTTCCTTAACCCCGATGACATCACTGTGACATCACTGCGACAGTGAATGAACAACAGATTTTGCAGCACAGCAGAGACGGAGATGAGAGTTTGCTCTGTTCTTGATCTCAGTATTGATCATGAGTATCGGTGTGTTTCCTGGCAGGATATCGGACGGTGGACGCTCTGCTGCAGCGGATGTTCGAGGCCGATCTCGACCCCGAAGACTTCGCCGAGAACGACGACCCTGACGCCAGCGGGAACTTTGCAAACCCGACGTTCAGCTCCGTGTAATGTCTGAATGAATGCACAGATACACACAAAGGGAAGCAGATTCTATGATTTATACACAGTTTTTATACTCAGCATCATCTCAGAGAGCCACGTCTGTGTCCTGACTTTGTGTCAACCGTCGCATCAAGTGTTATATTTTTATATTTCTGTCCTGTCGCTGAAATCTGTATTTTCACATAAAGAATATTTACACTAATGTTTCATCTGTGGCAAGTTTTTATCCTCATCCTCTGTTCTGTTATTTCTGTCACAAAAACACATTCAGACTGAAATTCTCTAGTTAGTTCATCTAAACTCATATTTACATAGATAGATAGATGGACAGATAATTTAGTCCCTGGAGGTAAATTAAATTGTCTTAGTTGGCAAAGTACATGCAATAAATACAAAGGCAAAAATAAAATAAGGTGCAGGTCGGCACAAGGTGCTGATACCGACGACAACAACAACAACAACAACAATAAAAACATGTATTAGTCAAACTGATGAAAATAAAGCTGTGATATCTCAGCCCAACAGTGTCTCCTCCTGCTGGAGACCACAAGTCACTGCAGCTGTCCTCCTTCAGGTCCTCAGTCTGATGTTGACGGGGCGGGGGGAGCGGGAGACCTAACAGAGGTCCAGGAACCCGCGGAGATTCATTCAATCATTCAATATGATACAAAAAAAAAAAACATTTTAAATAAAAATACAAACGACTTGATGGTTCAACAAATCATATTTTATTCCTCGGGGCCAGCAGCAGCCGTCTGTCTGTCCCGTTCTTGTGAACGTGATCAAGAAGATGTTGAGTGAATTTTTTTAAACTTGGTACAAAAAACGTCCACTTTGACTCAAACATGAATTGATCAGATTTTGGTGGTCAAAGGTCACAGTGACCTCACTAAACACCTTTTCAGCCATAACTCAAGAAAGTATACGCTAACTATGACAGAATTAACCACTTTTACCAAAAGGTTAAAGGTCAGTGTCACTGTGACATCATCATCAGTCATTCTGTCCTCTGTAAAAAAAAAATAGTGTCTAAGTGAAGACAACATGTTTCTAACTGGAATCACAAACATCAATATGGTGATTAAAATACACCTGATACCTTTTATTATGAAATTCCCTCCAAGTCTTCACACATCATATGATGGTGGACAGACATGAAGCAACTTTACTGGCTGACAGAGTCAAACATCTAAAATAGTTCCAGTCATAGATTATCATGTTACAATCTAACAGTTTCTTACAAACTCTTCATCAATAAGTCATCATATTCTTTTATCAGTCCCACAGCGGGGACATTGCAGTGTCACAGCAGCACAGTGGACAGCACAATAGAAACAGCACCAATAAAAAAACAATACATGATCAATAAGTAAACAAGCACTATAAACAGGAGTGAATGTAAAAATATTAACACAAGTAATAATTACTACACAAGTAGTGATGTCAGATTAATCTGAGGGACACACATGAGCAGAACCCTGCTGTACAGGGTGCTTAGAACAAACGGAGAACCTCTGACCTATAAGGTTGATTTTTTGCATTTCATCATTTTAATGTAATTTAAACATGTTATGGGCTGACAGAGATCGTTCCGCACTCACAGACTTATTCTGTTACATTTGTTGTGTGTATTTTTTTCTCTGACTGTATCTGAGCTGCAGTAAAACCAGTCAGCTCCAGTTCAGTTCATCTACAACCTGAGCCAGACACCAGACTGAAGAAAGCTTGAGACAACAGCAGGCGTCTGCAGCGTGGTGTTGTTGCATGTCTTACCCAGTAGAGGGCAGCAAACACCACACAATGACAGCAGGATAAGTGATGTTTTTTCTAGAGTTTCTGTACTTATACTTGTCTTGAACAGTAAATAACAGCTGTTTACTCTATTATTGACTCAGAAGAGTTATTATCCAGATTGTGTTTGATAGTGAGAGCTGTATGAAACATTCTGAGTTTCTTCTTATTGTTCTTATTTCTCTGTTTCAGTTCCACACAGCTACAGGGATCCTCATGTCTGTCTGTGCTGCACTACTGTTATCAGCTTTAATAAAGAAGATTCAAATGTTTAAAAGTTGTTTCTGACAGATTCAGGGACAAATACAATTTCAGACTCCAAAATAACAGTGACAGTCTTCTGCAGATCCACTGCCACGCTGTGAAAACCCACCTTCAAAATGGCAGCGCAGTGCGGGAGAAAGATCTGGCCTCACACATACACATTCTGCTATAGAGGAAAAAAAAAGCCTTGCCTTGTTTGCCTTTCTTTAATCCAATCACAAAGTTGGGCGGAGCTAAACTCAGTATGTAGATGGTGCTGCTGCAAAATAGTGCCAAAGGAAAACTTGTTTTGATGGAACATTTGCACATCAGGACACGAGATCTGACATTAAAATGGCAACATCACTGCAAAAGGAAAACTAACAGCTGTTAGCTTGTTTACATTCATTCCATCAGTGTCCCAGGCGCTAACTTACCGTTTTCAGCGTGTAGGTTGCAGCTCGGAGGTTGTTCTTGTTTGCCAGAGACATGGAAAACATAGATAGTGGACGCCACAATGTCACTTGAAGCAAGCAACCAGTGGCAGAACTTATACCTGCAATGTGCGTCCAGTGAGACTACGTCTCCTTCATCTCCACACTCGAAGCAAGACAGCGCTGTCCTTCAAGAAGGGTATATTTTTTCCCCAGGATGGCGAAGTAATGATCCAACCTTCTTTGCCTCTGACTGGCTTACTCCAATATTCTCACCCTAACCCTAATCAATCACACTCTTCATGCCTCAGCCTAACCAACCTAAATGACCCAAACCAAATGAAGACAACGAGTACAAGCCAATCAGAGTGAGAATAAAGTGGGTCATGACCTCACCATCCTGAGGAAAAAAATCTGCTTCAGGGAGGAGTTTCACAGGAAAACGGTGTTGCAGAATCTCACAAACAATGGAAGTGAATGGTGACCAGTTTTCAGAAATAAAAAAACAACAGAATAAAAACATAACATGCCCACATACTGCTCGTCTGGTGTAATCCAAGTGTCCTAAAGACCCGACATACCGTTTGCACACTGTCACAGCACACACACACAGTTCAGACAGTGTGCACGTGAACGTGACTCCAAACTAAAGATCTACAGTGAATATTCAGGTTAAAAACATGGTGTAAATGACATGTTGGGGCTTTAGGAGATTTACACCAAACAAGCGGTATGAAGGCATTTTATGTTTTTTTACATTTGAAAACTGGTCACCATTCACTTCCATTGTCTGGGAGATTCTGCAACACTGTTTTCCTGTGAAACTCCAGCAGTGTTTTGTGGACTAAGTTAAGATAAAGATAAGATAACCTTTATTGATCCTTCACCGGGGAAATTTATGTCAGCAGTTCAGAAAGTACAGGTAGAAAAAGGTGAGTGACAACAGAATACATATTAAATAAAGATAAAATAGATATGGATAACTGTGCAGGATAATTACACAGAAGTTGTAGGTCACACAGTTATAATAAAGAAAAAGGCAGATCGCACAGAGAGGCAACAGAATACTAGCAGCACATATTTCACAGTCATGATTAACCGTCTGAAAAATATATATTATACAGAAAATTATTTAACATAGAAAATGTAAATATACAATATATTACACAGGGTAACTGCATATTAGCTGTGAAGACTTAACAGTATAAAAAGAGTATATGAGTATATGTTATGTTATTAAGAAGTAATAAATGTGTGCAGACTGCATGCAGCAGTGTGTACAGCTGCACAACAGACTAGAAACAGTGATGTGGGATGCAGGGACACTCTTTGTCTCACAGGTGGTGAGTTGAGATGAGGTGAACTATCCCTTTAAGCTCAGAACGCTCCATGAACACACTCCGGGTCAGCAGGGGGCGCTATGGAGCTGCACCTGTAACAAACATGGCGACATAGAGGAAGTGTGTGTGTGTGTGTGTGTGTGTGTGTGTGTGTGTGTGTGTGTGTGTGTGTGTGTGTGTGTGTGTGTGTGATGCTGATGGAGACATGATGGAGCAGAAGGAGCGGAGGATTCTGGTCCTGCTCGGCTCTGGACTCAAAACAACCTGCAGGTAAGAAAACAACAAACAGACGAACCGAACCTAAGCGAAGTGAGGCGAACGGTTGAGCGGACAGCTGAGCGAACAGCGAAGACAGAACCGAAGCGACGTGATGCTGAGGAGTTGGGGCGTGTGTGTGTGAGTGTGTGTGTGTGTGGATGTGGATATCGGATTAGTAACACAGCCCATCAGATTTATTGTGTTCTCTTCAAAATAAAAGCCTCTTGCTGTTGCGGGTGCTGGTCTGAGACGTTGTGACAACATTAAAACAACAATAGAACAACAGTAGAACGGGTCTGGCGGTAAATGGAGGGGATGTTGAGACGATCAGGTGCTTGTTAAAGGGTGGGACTGAACAGCGCCGCCTGTCTGATGTGAAATAGAGGACAACGTCCGGTCAGTATTTTCAAAATAAAAACGATAGTGGTAAGAACACGACGGTTGGCGTGGAACTGGACCAAGTACACTTCAAAATGTTGTAAAGCCAACAACAAACCAATAACTTTTTCAACAGTGCTGTGGTGCAACTGGTGTTTTTGAACTTTTGAGAAAAGTAGCGACCGATGATCGACGCCTTGCTCATCCTCCTGCAGGAACACAGCCCGCAGACGCGTGCTGGCGTCACCTCAACAAAGGCGCGATGAAGTTTGTATGAGCACTGGAGCGCTGCAGAGGAGAGCTTTGGCAGCTTCAAGGCGTGACATGTTTCTGACCACTTAAACAGTTGATTGACACTCAGCTGGTGGCGAACAACAACATCAAAAAATTTTTACAAAACGATGAGTACCGGCCATCCCCAAAACAGAAGCTGTGGCGTCTGGGGAGCGGAAAATCAGATGGCCTTACCTCAGCCAAACTGGCACTGACCTTTCTTTCTCACTAGTATGTGACAACAGCCTTACCAACTCGCATTTGGTCGGTTGACGATCGCACACTGCGGTGGCGTCTCACGAAGTGTACTGTGCTCAGTTTGGTCTTGCGATGAATCCACTATGTCATGAAGACAGGCATAAACAACAACACAGGACGTTTCATCAGCCGCTGAAAAATGGCTGGTGTGATTAACCGATTGCATGACCGTGTACTGTAAAAAATGATCAGGAGTGACAAGGCGCTGATTTCAGATCAAGATCTGTGGCGGATGTAGTACCACCAGAAGGTTAACGTATTTGGCAGAACCTTAACGCATGAGTATCATTGAGTTGTAAGCGAGTCTGGTTTGTGACGGCATTAACCTCGATAGTCATTACAAAGTTCATTCTGAACAGATTTGCTTGAAAGCACATTCACGAACTACAGGCGGGAACAGTGATCAAAGATCTTAACCTCCTGCGCATAATGGCGCGTTGTAGGTACCGATAATGTTGTTGATAGGTTGGTGAATTCCATAATATCATGTTCCGCATTGTTTGAGAAAATATCACGAACAGAATCATTTTCTCTAAGAGTTCACAAATGTCAGATCGGGCGAATCAGAAAGATGCCCAGTAGCATCAAATTTGAGAACTTCAGGGTACGGCGCCAGGACTTTGAGCTGTGTCTGTCATTTTGATCATCACTGGGGCTGTATCAGAGCTGAGCACCATCCATTCAAATAACAGAAAAGGAGATGAATCATATCACATTTGATCAACTGTTTAAGCATGTTGATGTGACACTTGTAAATTTTCTCTGCGGTCGGGGTCTGATTACATAACGTTAGCTAATTTAATCCGACCGTATGGACGGAACTTTGCAGTGCCAGTCGTAAGCGGTGACCAGAATCAAGCGGCGCTATGAAGACTAAATCATCGCGGCGACTCTTTCAATCAGCCTGATCACTGTTTGTTTTGGCGTGAAAGCGATGACAAATCGGCGTATGATGATAAACCGGAAAAAACAACATAATCAAAACGTTAACTTTAGGGCGGATTTATCTGATATTTGCTGCAAAGCGCAGATGGACAGCGCTGATGTGGTTAAAACCAAATAACGGGACTGAACCAAGAAGACTCTTATGTGTTTCCTTTGCCAATAACAGGCGTAAACCTCATCCCATTCCGGTTTGACTCAGTGCATTTATGCGTCACTCTTTAAGTTTGGTGAAACGCTCTAATGCTCTGCTTATCTGGATGAGTAGCTGGGAGGTACAATGTTTTACTGTAGCTGGACATGACCTGGGCAAAGATTTGGACATGAAATTTGAACCTGGTCGCTGATTTTTTGGAGGCGATGTGGAAATGCGGCAGAGAACTTTGCAATGGCGGACTTAGGCGCAGCGGTGACTCAGGTGTGCACATCGTGTGAGAATGTACTGATGGGACTTTGTTTTGAAGAGGACAACACTGTGCGATAACATGCTCAAAAGGCTTCCTGACCGCGGGATTGGCTTCAGCAACAAGAGAATCACCTGTTGTTTATTTGAAACTGACAACATATAACAATTACAACATCAGACTTAATGGCAGAAGAAAAAGGAGGAGCGATGTATGTTTTCTTAATTCTAAGTGACAGACATGCAATCATGAGCCAAACTCAGGACTTGAAAGCAGTCATTCATTACATACTTCTGTTGCACTGGACTGCGTGGCAAAAAAGCCAGTTGTAACATTAGACATCTATCATTGCGGAAACACCATTTTCATGGACTTTCTATCAGAGCAGTGGACAGGCTAACATCGGATCTCTGAGCGGCAATCAGCTGTTCTTTGTTTACAAAGAGGATTCTCATTGGCTGGCGTAACGAGACAAATACGCGTTTCTTTGACTCTGTTGGTGGCGGTGTTAGATCAGAGGAACTCATGAAGAATCATTAGGTCCACCAAATCACTTGACTCATGCCTGACAGCGGTAGCGACCTTTGGGAACTCAGACGGCGTCATTGCTGGTAACACATCGCTGCGGATTTTCAATCACCTCAGGCGAAGAAAACTTTGCCGATAAATCATTGAGGATCAGATCAACCCAGCTATCAGTCAACTGTGGCTGACAACAATTTTGAATTTGCGACACCGATTTGATCAATCATACAAAATGCAAAGCGCGCCTGCACTGTTTACCCAGCAACACATCTGAGCATGACAGACTCAGCGAAAAAATGTGCGTGACAGTGTTTGTTTTGCGGTATCGCCAGAGAAGTGATAGAACGACTCTTTATCTTCCCAATGAAACAGAGCGGTGAAACAAATGGTCGAAGAAATCGTCAATTTGGTCTATTTTGGTTCTATAATTCATCTTTGCATTGAAGAAGCGTTTGGTTGGATTAAACCAATTGGCGACGGAGTTTTGACACTTGCCTGTATGTTTCTTCAAATGGACAAGCAGATCAGAGTGTCCCTGTTGGCTGACAGTAAAAACACTCACGAAGTCTGACAAACAGCACAGTGAGATTGTGATTGCTCTGGGATCGTTTAGAGTCATGGGGACAGGATCTGTGATAGCGGAGAGTTGCTGTGTCGTCAAGCGATTAATCACAATTGAAACAAAGCACAGTAATTTTCTGTTCATTCAATAAGTGCAATTCTCTAAGCAGATTCTGAATTGTTCCAGCAATATAACTCGCATAAGTTATCTAAGTTTGAGTTTACTGGCCTGGCACCATTTGTCAAACAGAGCAGCTTTTCTCCCTCGCATACTCTACATAAGTTTGGGTGTAGTTTTCACATTTCTAAATTTTTGCCTGTAAGCTTCTGGCACTAATTCATTGCTGCAGTTGTGGCTTTAACAATGTCATAGTTAAGACTATCCTCAATTGTCAGAGAGGTGCATACTTCTTGAGCTTTGCCCACCAATTTACATTGTAGCAGAAGAGGCCAAACACTTTTGGGCCAATTTAAAGTAACCATGGCCACGTTCAAAGACATTAAAGTAGAATCCACTCTGGACTCGAAAAGGTGGGACTATGCGATGTGTGACACATCAAAGCTGTCATGGGGTGAACTAGGCGGTGACTGAGAGGTTGAGGAACTGGCTGCCACAGCCCGCTCTAGCTCAGAGCCTTCAACCTGAGATGCATGGCTTCCTCCAGCTCGGTTTCTCACCTCCACCTCCTTATGCAGAGTTAACCTGAGCTCCTCTGTCGATCATGGCGGTTTGAGCTGGGAGAGTGCAGTGTGGTAGGAATACCAGATACCGCCGAGCTCAGCACCCACTGCGGCTGTCTGGCTCAGAAAAACCCCTGTCCTCAGCTTTTTATGCAAAAGCTCTTTCAGCTCCTGCTTCTTAATGTTCGTGGCACATCCATCAAAAGCACCGGCTATCTGAACCAAATCACTTTTATTGCACTTTTCAAATGTAGCAACAGTAGGATTGCTAACGAATTCTCCAATTTAAACTCCATTTCCCACCCCACAAAGAAAAAACTGCCAACCAAGCAGAGACCAGAGGAAGAAAAACAATTCAACTTACGGACAACGGCGAACGGCAGAACAACGATGAGCGGACGAGCCCCCCGTCATGTTATGTCGGTCTAGGGAACCCTGGACACAACAGATAATGTGCTCCTCCGTCTTCCCACACCAAAGAAGGCCAACAAACGTTTCCAGGTTCAAAAGGAGCAGTTTTTATTTTGCTTCAGGAAACACAGGCCAAAACAATAAACAAAACAATCTAAGAGGAACCTAAACTTACCTACTTGAAAACAAGGAAAAGCGACAAAATACTAACCTGATCTCTAACAAAAACATAAACAGGAGAAAACAGGTTCACCAAAATAAAGGCTGCTTCCCCTACTAAACTGCCCTGCTATTTACACGTATTTACAAAAGGTTTCAAAGGTTAGAGCTTGCTCGAAAAATGCTCAGTGCTATCAACAAGGTACTCGAGCTACTACAGTCATCTACTGATCTACAGAGATTACAACAACCAAACAACTCGTAACACCGTGTGGCGATTCTTTGCGGTGGAAGGCTGGGGAGAGAGGGAGAATGCAGGCGTCGGCTCATGTGAGCCTGAGGCTCCGCCTGATGATAAGCGGCAGCAATCGTCGTCATCATCATCATCATCATCAGCCAGCGCCACCTGTTCCCAATTCACGCTGGAGCAGCAACACACACACACACACACACACACACACACTAGGAGAGGAGACACTATAGCAAAGGAAAAACAAAAACACATTCACAATGACCCACAGGGTCATAACAATACAATATATTACACAGGGTAACTGCATATTAGCTGTGAAGACTTAACAGTATAAAAAGAGTATATGAGTATATGTTATGTTATTAAGTAATAAATGTGTGCAGACTGCATGCAGCAGTGTGTACAGCTGCACACAACAGACTAGAAACAGTGATGTGGGATGCAGGGACACTCTTTGTCTCACAGGTGGTGAGTTGAGATGAGGTGAACTATCCCTTTAAGCTCAGAACGCTCCATGAACACCTCCGGGTCAGCAGGGGCGCTATGGAGCTGCACCTGTAACAAACATGGCGACATAGAGGAAGTGTGTGTGTGTGTGTGTGTGTGTGTGTGTGTGTGTGTGTGTGTGTGTGTGTGTGATGCTGATGGAGACATGATGGAGCAGAAGGAGCGGAGGATTCTGGTCCTGCTCGACTCTGGACTCAAAACAACCTGCAGGTAAGAAAACAACAAACAGACGAACCGAACCTAAGCGAAGTGAGGCGAACGGTTGAGCGGACAGCTGAGCGAACAGCGAAGACAGAACCGAAGCGACGTGATGCTGAGGAGTTGGGGCGTGTGTGTGTGGTGTGTGTGTGTGTGGATGTGGATATCGGATTAGTAACACAGCCCATCAGATTTATTGTGTTCTCTTCAAAATAAAAGCCTCTTGCTGTTGCGGGTGCTGGTCTGAGACGTTGTGACAACATTAAAACAACAATAGAACAACAGTAGAACGGGTCTGGCGGTAAATGGAGGATGTTGAGACGATCAGGTGCTTGTTAAAGGTGGGACTGAACAGCGCTGTCTGATGTGAAATAGAGGACAACGTCGGTCAGTATTTTCAAAATAAAACGATAATATAGCTGTTACAATACTACACAGTGAATTATAGAGTCAAATATGAAAAAACAACACAACAGCTCTATAAAAGTATAGAAGTAATCTCAGTGTCGTGTAGTAAAAGTATTTCATATACATATACATGTACATATATGTATATAAACGAGTGTAGAAATAATGTTAAATATATATATTATTTTTAATTGCTATTTTCAACAATAGTAAAAACACAAAGTAAACAAGCAAATAATTATAAAACAGTTTTAATATTGATTTATGTTATCAGCAATATTAAAATATAACAAATAACTTAAATAAATAATGATTAAAAATCAAATAATACTTTTATTCAACAATAATGGTAAAAATAAACAGAAGTAAATAAATAAATAAAAAATCTTAATATTAAATTATATTTAACAACAGTAAAAACTAATTATGGAACAGGTTTAACACTGATTGATATTTATCAGCAATAGTAAAAACATAAAGAAAGTAAATAAACAAAGAATAAAACATCTATAATATTAAATATGATATAAATAAACAAATAAAAAATTAAATTACATATTTAACAATCATAATAAAAACATAAACTAATGAAGTAAATAAACAAATAATGAAAAAACCCAAAACATTTTTAATATTGAATTATATTTAACAACAATAGTAAAAACATAAATAAACAAAGTAAATACACATAATAATGAACATTATAATTAACGATATTTACCAACAATAGTAGAAACAAAGTAAAAGTAACAGGAGGAGCAGTATTTGTTGATTGGAGGAGTTTTATTGTGAAAGCTGTGAGCGGATGTTGCGGTGCGGTTCAGTGATGCGGCTTTGATGCTGCTGGTTGCGGAGCTGCAGTGCGGACAAACAGCTGGAGCCGGAGACTCAGACCCGCACAGACCCGCACAGACCCGCGCAGACCGCCTTTGACAGCCGGCCCGGCTCCGCCTCAACCTGGATCTGGTTCTGGTTCTGTCCCGGGTCTGACTCCCGGATCCGGTGCAGGTGCAGCAGCAGTAGCAGCAGCAGGAGGAGGATCGGTCCTCCTCCTCCTCCACCTCCTCCTCCACCTCCTCCTCAGCTGCAGCAGGAGAACCGGAGGAGGACCCGGATTGAACAGCTCAGGACTTTGATCTGGTTCTTTTTATCTCTCTGGACCCGGTGGTTAAGGTCCTGCAGCGGCTCTGAGGACAGAGCTGTTCTGGTTCGGTATCGGGGGCCGTTGAGGACAGATACATGGTGGTTTGGGCCCGGACCCCCTCCCCCCTCCCTCCCCTCGCCCGCTCCCCGCCCCGGCCCGGCCCCCGCAGAGAACGGTGGGTTTTCTGGACCAGGACGTTTTGTGCCGGAACCCGGTCCCAGATGAAGATTCCCAAAAGGCGGAAAAGGAGCGGACGGTGCGCCAGGTAGGCCTGATCCTGGTCAGGCCGTCTCAGTGTGTGTGTGTGTGTGTGTGTGTGTGTGTGTGTATTGATCCGCAGCAGATGTTTTATCAGAATTATGATTCGGACCGGGACCGACCGGGTCGCGTCACTGTGATGATTGATAACCCAGGTTAGTCGGGCCAGAGTTTATTGTCAGCGGGATGTGATGCTGCGCATGCGCACAGAGGACCCATGACTGTGCACTGCAGAACGATTCAATATGGGTGATGCAGAGGAGACAGGAGGAGGAGGAGGTTTAGACCTGGACCAGAACGGAAGTGTGTCACTGAAACATTTAACAGATTTATTTATTTATTTATTTATTTATTTATTTATTTATTTATTTACCAGAGAGAAACAGTAATATGATGAAAAACATATGAGTCTGTGCTCCACATGTTTGGACCTAAGATTGTGACAGGATTGATTATTTGTTTGTTTGTTTAATCATTTATTCATTTATTTACTTACTTATCTATTTATTTAGTCAGTTTACAGAGCAGAGTAACAGTAACATGATGTAACAAAGGTTAAATCTGTACATTTACAGTCTGAAGTATGGAAGAACTTTTGTGCCAAAATCCATTCATGACAGGCGGGTGACACCAAAAATTTTAAATTTCAAAACAATACCGATATTTTAGTTAAATAATAGATTTTTAAATTAATTGGCAACTATTTAAATAATGGATTTTAAAAAATCTGAAAGTTCTCATTCTGGCATCTTAAATGTGTTTTCTGAGGACATCATCTTTTTCACCATTTTATGGACCAAACACAAAATGGACATATTTTTCAATTGACACCATTG
This sequence comes from Lutjanus erythropterus, assembly GCA_020091685.1. Taxonomy (NCBI): domain Eukaryota; kingdom Metazoa; phylum Chordata; class Actinopteri; order Lutjaniformes; family Lutjanidae; genus Lutjanus; species Lutjanus erythropterus. The sequence goes on along the minus strand of CM034593.1, from coordinate 1,573,230 downwards.
TGACAGGATTAATCAATCAATCAATTAATTAATCAATTAATCAAGAAAATGATTGACAAATAATCATTAGCTGCAGCACTAATATCAATACTGACACTATCAATACTGTCTGTAATTTTCCAAAATAATTCACATAATACATTTCAGTACAATTAAATAAAAATGTGTCTGTAAGTGATTATTATCTATTTTACAGATAAAATGAAAATATAATAAATAATTATCTTGTTTTTCTTCAAACTCCTTATAACGTGTTGTTGAATGTTTGCGGCTCTTTCTTGTCACAAATGATGGATTTTTATCTTCAGGTGAAAATCTGCACCACGTCGCTCTCCATGGATGCATGTCACTGTCTGCCGCTCTGTGATTGGTTCTCAGTTATCGTGTCTCATTGGCCTCCATGGTCATGTGACACGGCACAAAATTATTCAGGAGCATAAAAATGTTTATTAGATTGAAATGTGGTTGTGCTGCAGAGGCGTGATCGTGATCTTTTTCAGTGAAAATGAAAATTTGTGATGCAAAAATGATCATTCCAACTGGAATCAGATCACATCTGTCAAAATATGATCTTCTTTTCTGCCATATTGTGCAGCCTGAGTGAAAACCATCAAACAATAAAAGAAACAAGTCAGTTAGTCACAAATGAAAAGCTCTTATATTTTAAATTTTATCTGGTGATCTGAGCTGTTATTATTTGTTGTCACCATTTACTATTTTTAATATTGCAAAATGTAATCATTAATTGAAATAATTGACTTTTGAGGAATCGAAATTTGGTTGTAAATGATATTGAACAAAATTTTGGCGTGTGGAATAACTTCTGCCCCAAAATCAATTTTGAAATACTTTGATTAAAGACTTGAACAGATGAAGGCAAATAACAAAGCTCATCATCAAATCAAAACTAAAAACCATCAAACAAGAAAAGATCAAGAAACTTCAGTTCATTTTGTTTATGATTTCCTTTTGACATATTTATTCTTTATTTGATATTAGTTATTTTGCCATTTTTATATATAATTTACACTCCTCTGTTTTTGGGTTGTGGCACAAATAAATTTCATTCAGCACAAAATAAAAAATATTTAGAATATAGTACAAAAAGAAAGATAGGTAATGACAATCTTTACTTTATTCCTCATTTTTACTAATATGATGGTGGTGTTTGACATATTTTGAATTTAAATGTGTAACTTGTGTTATTTTTAAATCTTTATCACATGACTCTGTTCAGGCGCTGCAGTCTGATCACATCTGTGGTATTTTTCTCCTGTTTCCATTTGATGTCACATTCACCAAAAACACCTTCAGCTCACTTTAAACGTCTAAACTTGAGTTTGACGCTCCTCCATCAGAGTATTAATCTGAGACACCGCGGTCAGCAGACAGGATGTGACATCATGCCGCTTTAAAGGATTAGGACACTGCACACCTATTGTAAAGCATTTTGTAACATAGCATCTGTTAAATTGAAGCAATCTTGCAACAGCTGAGTAGGTTTACTGAGATTAATGCTAGACTCACAGTTGCATGAGGAGATGTGACAGCATGCATGCATCAGCTGTTTGCAGTAACAGTACAAAGTTTAACCTAAAAACATTTAGAGTTAAATTTGTCTAACAATCAAAAATCATCCCTGGAATTGTTTGATTGATTCGTACTTGGAATCAGTTCTCAATGCGAGTTCTTATCCTGCTAGCGGTCGAGCTAATGGCGTGCTATCTGACCGTTAGCATGCTTGCAAGTTTGTCGTATTTCGTCTCCAGTAACACTTTATTGAATTAAATGATGATCAGAGAAAATACAAAGAAACTCAGAGATTTTCCCAGCTAGCTACCATGTTAGCGCTTAGCTCACCAGTAACAGTTGTTCCCCAATAAGCCCTTACAGTGTGTTCACACCAAGCGCAAAGTGGATTTTGTGTTACTCACATGAATACGGCTGCTAATGCTACCCTGGTTCACAGTGAAGAACAACCAATAGCTGGAATCAAGTAACAGATATTTCATAACTACCGTGCAGTCCTGTGGTTTCACTCTCTTTCCTCCAAGCTCTCTTCATTTTCAATCTCTGTTCGGTAGAGAATCGTAGACTCCAGCTGCCCTCAGACAGAGTCAACAAGTTCGTGTCGATTCATGACGATGTGGTCCAACAGGTCAACAAGCTCTTAAATTTGGTGACCAAAGTACATTTTCTAGCCCAAATGTAAATTTATGGTGAAACAACACAGAAATCAAACTGCCTTCCTCAACTGTGACACTTGTGTTGTGAACTATGATGTGATATTTCTGATTAAAAAAAAAAAAAGCTCCAACTTGTGATCATGGACCACTGGGAAACATTTTCAACTTTTTTTTCCTTTAAGCAGCTGAGTCAAAGCGAGTCAAGTGAAGCAGCAAAAGTCACGGAAGTTAGTGACGGAGGCGACTAGTCTTTTTACCTGCACTGATAGATTAGTGTGTCCACCCGGTGTCCAATCAGAGCTGCAGCCGATAAATACCTGTGACTGCTGCAGAGTCATTTGAGCTGGGAATGAAGTCACTGAAGACAAAAGCCAGATGTTTGTTGGAGGCTTTGTGCGTAAAAGGGTCTTTTGTACATAATCACGCTGTGCAAAGAATTCACTTCATGTTTGGTCTGAACACAAGAATTAGACAAAAAGCAGCAAAATTTTCTTCATTCTTTGATTTTTGTCTTGTGAGTCTATAAAGCAGAACATCACCAACACACAACATCTCATCACGGGTTTATGTGTGAATATGAGCTCTGAGCAGCTACACAAAGACTGATTCTTACGTCTCTGAGATTGTTTAATATGACAGTATAAGAACTCTAAAAAATATCCAAAAGCGGATTGACAGATGAGTGTAAAGTCACAATAAATTCACATGATATTTGTAGAGAATAGATTTGTTATATTTCTTATTTTCTATCTTGTGACGTATGATTTGACACATTGACTGAAAATAAAGATGGCGCTGCATCTGTCCAAAAATGAAGCCAAAATATCTTGAGTCGGCGCTGCCATCCTGCACGCAGCAGAGCGACTTAATGGCGAGCAGAGCTCAGCTGCCAATCATGGCGTGAAATTCCCTGTTTATATTGTCAAATAACAAATTAATACCAAACTGATGGAAACAGTTAAAGCCTGTTGAGGCGAGTGTTTTGGTGAATGTGTCTTCAGGTGAAAAGGTAGATGAAACGGTTCTGTTCAGGTTCCATGATGAGATCCGAACCTGTCCATCCATGTGTCACCCCCACCCCACCTCCCCATCCACCCCCTGTGATGTCACAAGCCTGCAGTGCAGGTCGGACAGGCTGCAGCGGTCGGTCGTCTTCCTCCTCTCCTGGTTAACTGTGCCCTCTGTTTTGGCTTGGGCTAACACAGGAACAGGAAGGGTTTTGTCCCGCTCAGGATTTGTTGTAAGCCGTCAGGTTTTCCGGGAGCTCAGAACTATGGTGAGCTCTGACTGACTTCATCAGATCAAAACTGGAATGATGCAAACCTGGCTTCTGGCAGAGCACCCCTCCCCTCCCTCCCCCAGTTACAGATTAATAGCGAAGGAAGAGAGGACGAAGGAGAGCAGACTGAGGTTTGAAGGTAGAAAAGTGTCTGTCAGGATGTTTCACTCTGATCTGCTGCTGAGACAGCTGCGGACCACAGAGTTTCTCTCTGTTACACTGATTTTTACACTCCAGTCTATTAATGCACAATATCACAGGACAGGAGAAGGTAACACAGTGCTGCACCATAACATGATGCTATTATACCACTGCTGGGACACCGCCAGTGAAAAACAAAATAGTTAAATGAGAAATCTGTAATAAATCTTAAAATGGCCACCAAGTGTCATCAAAGATTAAGCCTGAAAGCGTGTGTTTTTGTTTGCACATTTCATATAAATTAGAGTTCAAATTAATGCGAATATTCACAGAATGAGTAAGTGTCTGTTTATGAGTTGTAAGAAATAATAATACTCTGCTAGAAGGAGTAGATGTTTATAATAATTTAAACTGATCAAAATGTTAATGAAGTTTGGCAGCAGTGAGACAGAGTGTCTTTTCAGAGCAGTGTGTTTTGTTTTCAGGATAACAGGCTGAACTTTACATCAACAGACAACTCACAGTGTTGTTGTTGCTTGTTATTGTTAATGTATAATATTAAGCTCATCCTGCATTGTACCTGCAGTGCTCCTGCAGTGTTCTTGCAGTGCTCCTGCAGTGTTCCTGTAATGCTTTTGTAGTTGTACTTAATTATGCTGTGAGTGTAGAACAGATTATACTCTGTAATAGGCCTGAATGATTTTGAAAAAATATTCAGTTGCAGTTATTCTAACAAATATTTCAGTTGTGTTGTGATTTACAATATTAGAGCAATCATAATCATTTTGATTGAAAAACAAATTAAAAGGATTTTTGCAGAAATCTGTACAAAAAGATGTTTTTAAGTCTGTAGGACTTTATAGCACAGCATACTTTACTTTACAAGTAAAATATGTTTAATTAATTGGTCAGATCCATCACATAAAATTTAATTGATCTGCTATCAAATAAAGATCTGAAATATAGTGGTGATTATTTTTATGAGCACGCTCTGAGTGCTAATAAAAAATAAAGCTTGGAAATAAAGTTGATCTTGAGGAGAAAAGAACACTTGGTATTGTTTGGTAGAAGCAAAAGGTTCAAGTTTTTGTAATTCTGATTATGATTAATGAAATGTTTTGCTACACTACAGTACAGATATTATACTAACCTACGCACTGTACTGTGAAACATGATGTCATTCAGTGCACTGAACACACCTGATCATCACTATAATATAATAAAAAATAATAATTGTATCATACTGTATTATCTATGCTATGATAACTGCGCTGCACAGTACATTATTCTACTGTAGCACTATGTTACAGCCGTTCTGATTGGCTCGCTCTCTCTCCTGTGTCAGCTGTTGTGTAAGACTGTTGCAGTGTATTCAGGGGACTCTGTGGTCCCGCCCTCTGCAGTGATTGGCGGCTCAGCAGTGTGTTGAGGCCTGCAGCAGGTTTCACTACATCTCCAGTGTTACAGTGACTCCCAGCTGATGATGATGATGATGATGATGATGATGGTGCAACTGCTGCTGTGCAACAGAGCTGTATCACTGCAGGTGCAGAGAAGCCTCCTCCCCTCCTTCCCAGTCTGTCCAGTCCTCTGTCAGAGCTGGTCTGACTGAAACACGGCGGACACTCTCCATTATATCTGCAGTCCGCCTGAGCTCTGCATGCACTGATGACGGCTCGTGGGCATTGCATGCAGAACAGCATGGTTTGAGGACTGACATGCATCACGTTGAACTTCAAGTTTCCCCCGAACCCACTAAGAACTGAAGCATTCATGACAGAAATGTTGCATCAGAGCGAGACAGAGTTCAGCTCAGGAGAGCTTTACAGTGACAGGTGGTTACAGATGAAGCTACTTTGAGGCGGCTGTGAGAGTGATGCTCAGTGAGGACAGGACCGCCACATCCTCACTAATGACTCAGATTTACTGTTAGTGGTTGGTCAGTGTTGGAAGAAGTATTCACGTTATTTACTCAGTCCCTCCAGGATTTCTCAGGTGTTTTGGGGATTGTTGCTGCATAAAATGGCTGATTTCACAGCAGCTTCTCTAAAAAACTGTGATGCATGTTGAGATGTTTTTAGGTGTTTTTAGGAGCATGTGAAAATAAATTGCAAGCGCAGTTATGATTTTTCTCTTTTTTTCTATAATAAAACCAAATAGAACACCACTCTCATCTGAGTGTTCCAAACCAATCTAACAAATCTAAATCTAACAAATTCTGCTTTATTTGTGAAAGAAGTGCATCAGGGGATTTTCCATAAAGAAGTCAAATCTCAAAAATTTGGTAAAATATTGAAGTGCAGGAGCATTGATAAATGTCAGTAACAACGACAAACCTGGTCATGTTTTCAGGACCAAAATAAATGTTAAAAAATACGGAAACACAGTAAATAACAAAACATTGAGTCAGTGCATTGAGATGCACATACATATCGTTTGCACAGGGGACTGCTGTGATTGGTGGAACTCGCTGGAAGCTACAATGATTGGTCAAATTTACTGAAAATCTGTGGTGATCGGACAAAATTACAGGTCGAGCAGAATGAAGCGGGGACTGGTTGAATTTGTGTAAACTGTTGCGATCGCAACATTGCGGCTTCCTGGAGGACTGATTACCAAAGTAAAGTGTTAATTCCACACAATAAAAATACTCTGTTACAAGTAAAGTCCTGCATTGAAAAACTAAGCAAGCTAAGTAACTGAATGTTTGTTAACGCTCCTCCACCATACAATTATCGCTCCTTCCTCTTCCTCAGTGAACATGGCTGCACCAGGTGCAGGCTAACATCAGCTAACATTACAGTTAGCATCAATATAACAATTAAAGTTCCCATGCTTGCGGTGCTTATTGGTCACGTGTTTCTTGTTAAACAAGCAACTGGGCGAACTTTTGGAGACACTGAATGCTGTTGACAGTAACCAATAGCACTGTGCGTTACGCCAACTCGCCATGCAGCTAAAGAGGTTGATGGACGTAAGAGGCACAGTGTTTATATCAGCTGACTCTTCCTGGAGTGAACACAGATGGACAGAGCGGCCTCAGAGACCAACAGAGGACAGTGTGACGACAGGCAGGAGGCTACAGTACTGAGGCGGTTTTGTTTGCCAGGTTTGACTTTCAGCACGGGCTGAGTCACGGCTAACAGAGCTAATCACAGTTCGTGGGTCACTGAGCTACTTAAACAACAAGCAAAGCTATCTGTCCATCAGGAAACTCCATAAACAACCTCAGTGCTGTATACTCTGTTGGTCTCAGAGGCTGTGTTCGTCCTGATGACCAGTTGTGTTCACTGGGAGGCTGCTGAACTCCACACTGTTGCCTCCTAACGGCAGCTAACAGACACGGTTAGCTACTTTAGCAAAGGAAGCTGCTAAAGCTATCTGTCCATCGAACTCTGTAATTAAATCAGTGAGAGTTGAAGCTGAGCAGCTGGAGGACATCAGAGGCAAAACAGAAAATATTTTTTCCGTAAAATCTGATCCAGTTTCACCAAAATCAGTGACATTAAAATTATAAAGTTGTGTTTCTGTACAGTGATGCCCTCAGAAACACTCTCCAATGATTGGATGTATTCTCCTTCACTGTGTCATAAGAAAGAAAGCATTTCATTGGATGAAAATTTAGTAAATTTCTACAGATTTTTTGTCATTGTTGGGCCAGATACTGGCTTACAGATGATGTACAGGGCAACACATATGTGATAAAAACATTTTAACATTTTGATTTTGACTTCATGGGAACTTAAACTGCTTTAGCAAACAAGTAAGACTTTCTGTCAGCAGGAAACTCTGAAATAACCTCGGTACTGTTCTCCCTGTTGTCATTCAGGCCAGCCTCCGTCTGTCTCAGAGGCTGTGTTCGGTTAGTAAAGTCAGTCTGTCTATCAGAAACTCCAGTCACCAAGTTTTCCTCCAGTTGAAAACCAGAAAACATTTTCTCCATAAATTTTGATCCAGTTTCGCCAAAATCAGTGAATAAAGTTATAAAGTTGACCAGTTTCCAGCATTTCCACATAAAATAATCATGTTTACCAAAAACACTTTGGGCTCAGGTCAAATAGTATCAAACCTCAACAAACGAAATATATTTTCCAAATGCGTGAAGCCTTATGAACCTTTTGCCTGAGGTCGTCTTCTCAGGCAGAGCTCATTCCCAGGCTGTTTGGTTCCCAACAAGCTCCTCCGACTCACATCTCAAGAAACTGTTTCCAGCCTTGATCCAAACTCCTCGGCTCAAAATCAATCCAACCATTTCATTCATGGAGCTTGTTGGGAGAGAACTCAACTCTGGAGTGTACACTGCCTGCCAGGCTGAACTCAGGTCAGCTATTACCCACAACTTCTTTGATGAAACAGTCCCTTTGTTTTAGTTCTCCTTGATATACCCATGCCGTTTCAGTCTCTATGCTAAGCTAAGCTAACCAGCTGCTGTAGCTTGCACACACATGAGTCGAACCCATGTGACTCTCAGAGAGGACAGAAGAAGTGGGTTGAACTGTCCCTTTAACATCAACTCATTTTTTTAGAGCAGTTGCTGGAGTTGAGTTTGAATCAGCGCTCAGCTGATCGCGTCTGGATGTGTTGCCGTGCCGATGGTTGTAAATTAGAGAACTGCGGTCAGGATGAGAGCAGAGCGTCCGGCTGCTTCCTCTGCACACATGATATTTGCTCCAGTTACTGCAAATACCATCACACACCCTCCGACCCCCACCCCCACCGGCCTGTAGCCTGATCCAGCTGAAGAATGGCTTCTAGGCAGCCAGCCATCTCTAATGCCTGTTGTTCTGTTGGACTGCTGTGAGTGTCCCAGCACAGGGCTGTGGTTAGACTGAGAACCTCCCAGTGTCGGCGTGAAGTTTTTTGATTTACTGACTGTTCTGCCCTCCTCCCGCCCCCACAGATAAATGGCTCTTTTAAGCTGGGAGCTGCTCGTGTTCTGTCTGGCTGGCAGATGCAGTGCCTAGTCCCCGGCCTCCAGGACAACGCCAACATGAACGGGACGTCCGAGCAGGCCGACATCCTGCCGCCAAACTGCATGGTCAAAGACCGATGGAAAGTGGTGAGTCAGAAACCTCCCTCCCTCCCCCGCCTCACTTTACAGATTCTGCTGTGGAGCTTTAAAAGCCTTGAATATTTTTCATGTTTTTATATTTAAATTTATTATTTTTATTCCTTATTTTATTGTTACATTTTTAAATGTATTTGTTTATTAGTATTTAATTATTTGTTTATAATCAAACACTTATGTGAAATGAAAAAAATACTATATATACTAATTATAATATATATAAAATACATGTAATAATCTGGTGCAAAGAGAGGACAAAAGGTACCAAATCACTTTACGTCCACCTAAATGATACAGTGCAGTTTTAAGTGTGAAGAAGATCAGTCTGTCCAGGATGTGACAGGCTGTCTTTGAGATTATTGTGACCTTAAATGTCTGATTTCACAGCAGCTTTTCTATAAAACTGTGATGTTTTAGAGATTCTTTTGCAATTAAATTGCAGGAACAAGTGAAGAAAGAATAATAATAATTCATTGAAAGTTCAAAGTTCACATCACCAAAAATGTTCATGATTACAAAAACTCAAACTAAATCTGCTTCATTTGCAGATGAAGAAATACACCTTAATGTCAGTTAAAACAATGAGCAAATCATAAAATAAAAATGGACGGGCGTTGATAAACCTGTTAGTTTCAGTACCTGTGGAAAAATCAAAAAATATAAAACTACGGCTCTTGAATAATACTCCAAAAGGACACAGTTATTTATATGAACTAGATATTGAATTTGTATATTGTTTAATATTGCAGATATACCTGGTTATTTTGCATATAAATCATTCCATGTTGAATAAGGCAACATGTTCTCTGCTCTTTTCAGGTATTAACCAGTCATGATGAGACCTCAGTGTCATGGGACAGAAACAGGCATAGATTGCCTTATCTATGCCACTATGAAGGTATCATTACTCCCAGACAGCCATGGGAATCCTGCCAACTGACCTCCCCTGTGTATCGACTGTGTCTTGTGAAGAGCCAGTCAAAATTGTCCAAGTGCTCAATTTTTCTCCCCCATTCCCTCTCATGTTATTTTAACCTTCGTGCCGGGCATCTGAAATCAAGTGCTTTCACAAATACACCAGGTTAAATGTCACTCATTATCACAGAAATACCAGCCATGCTTCATTTGCACCTGCCAGTGTGTAGTTACTCAACTTTTTTTTTCTGTAATAAGTGGTGCCGTGATTTATAACCTATAAACACAAAAGATCCAAGGCTCTTATGTACAACTTATATACTGACTCTGTAGTATTTGTCTAGTTCACTTTCTTTTATTACAATTTTATAGACCGCGCTGAGATTTATTTGTATTGGCCAATATCTTTTTGATGTCTTTTTAATGAAAATGGATTGCATATAGCTTTTATACTGTATGGATGTGCATTTCTCCCTGTTTTCCTGTTTGCATCAATGAAACCACAATGTAATGGAAATATACAAAAACATATGATATTGTATCAAGTCACTTTATTTCAGTTGATCTGAATCTGCATCTAGAGGTCTTTTCTATTACTCTCCTCTGTATGAATCTTTAATCCATGTTCAGTGCTGACATCACAGTACATTCAGTAGGTTAAGTCTTACTGCATACAGTTACTCTAACCTTTATTCTTAAGCTTCGACTGTTGCTGGTGTTCTACAGTACAGTAGCACTGCTATTGAGACTAAATGTGTGCCTATTTCTATAGTACAACACTGTGGAAATTATGTATATTTTGTGAGTCAGTCATACCACGCTGTTGTTTGTCTGTTACAAATATGGTATCTCCTGTGTGAGTGAGCTGCTCTTGATCTATTAAATACAATGCATTCCACAGTCTGTACTGAAGCGCCTCTGTTTCATGAAAAGTTCAGAAACACTTTATTTGCAGGGGTGTGCATAAGACTGTCATTACACTGCCATAACCATGTCATGATAACTGTCAATAACACGCAGGAGACGTCATGAATGTGTATGACTGTTGTCATTAAGTATCAGTTGGTCAGTTATGTCATCTCTCATATGTTGTGATTAATTTCCAGGACTTCAACTAACTTGTCATACAGATGTCATTAAATGTTATAAAGCCAGCTAAACAGTTTATTATACCCATACAGGGTTAATAGTATACAGCTGTTACAAAAATAAGGTAACACTTTGTTATAACAATGTCATGATGCCTGTCATTAGCATGAAAGAGTCTTTATCAATGTTCATGACATTAAGTGTCATTTTGTCAATTGGCATCTTTAATGCAAAGTTGACAGTTTGAGATGTTCTTGTTATGACAACTTGACATTAACCAAGACAACAAAACCTGTCAATGCCTTTGTTAAGCCAACGTGACATTATCAAACTTAAAGAAGCAGTTGAGCTTTTTGTTTTAACACTACATTAAACTGTCATGTGGTTTGTGTTGACAGTGGCCATCATGAGACCATTATAAGTGTGTCATGAATATTTTCCTTGACCTTCCTAAAGTGGCACATTTTGGACTTGTCATTAAGATGTCATTAAGTTCTATTTATTTACTGTCAAATGATTTTTTAGTGGTATCATGAAATTTGGTACATTTTGAACTTATACAGATGTCATTAAATTTTATATGGCCTGTTTGACAACAGAGTATTGTACCAAGCTGATTTAGCTTAAGGAGTTACCTGATGGACAGTGAGCTTGTTTACTTGTCACTAAAGTAGGCTAGCCTTTGTTGTTATCTGTAGCTGCTGTTAGCTTGTTAACTCAGTTAGCCATGGAGCTAGCTGCCTAATTAGCTGACTCAGCCTGCTGTGCTATTAGCCAAACCTGAGCGAGAAAACTAGCTCGGTGCTGTATTCCCTGTCGTCAAACTAACCACTGTTGGTCTTGGTGACTGTGTTCAGTCCCAGCTGGCGTCCTCACAATCATCGCAGATGATGCTAGCTTGGTGGGGGAAAGTGCTGATGGCTATTACACATGTACATTTGTCAGCAGAGATGAGAAAGAAACAAGATCATCCTCTTGTTAGTTGCTTTCATCATGCGTTTTGATTCAGAATGTTATTAAGACTTTTAAGAAATAAGTTCTGGATGTAGCTTGTTTTAACGTAAGAAAGACATCTCAAACAATGCCAACTCTACATTAAAGATGACATCATTGACCTAATGACACTATGACAACAGTCATAAACGATTGTCTTTCATCACATGATTACAACGCTATAATGACAGTCTTCAAATAAAGTGTTCCCAAAAGTTTTTTGTTCTCCATTTAAAATTGCATCATGAGTTCAGTCCACAATTAGACTTTTAGCAGGATGTTGAGAGAACAATGCAGTACAGACTCTCAGCAGCTTCTGTCTAATGTTCCCCTTATTATCTGTGACTGTGGTGGTGTTGAAAAGAAAAATGTGGGCTTTAAATAAACCACAATAAGCACCTTTATTGTCTCCAGCTTTCATTAAGACTGCTGAAAAGCAGCAAACCAAAATGACTTTGCTCTGCTTGAAGTAAACTCTGTGTATTTTAGAGGTGCACAGAAATTATTATAACTGTTCAACCGACTAAATTATCTGTATTTGTATCTATATTGAGGTAGTGGACTAAAACTTGGTGTGTTTTATAACAGAGGTCATGTTAAATCAATAAAATGTTTTATTTTCTAACATAATATTCACTGACAATGCAATTGATTTCTACAAAGCACCAAAATGATTTAATATTAGCATATCAATAAAAATTCTCACATATTCATATGGCACTTTCCATGTATCCATAATTTTTATTTTCATAATTTTTTAAAGTATTTTTAATCTTAGTCTAACTTCCAAGGCAACTTTCTTCTATAGATTTTTGAGTTTTGAGCCAAACTCAGACTCTGAAGTCTTGAAAAACTTTCACCAACTAATAATGTTTTGTTGAGATAATTTACTTTTCTTCATTAGATCAATTTGACTTCATAAAACACATAAAAATACAAAAAAAAAAAGTATTTTAAATAATTGTTGAATTGAAAGTGGATAGTGGATAAAAGTATTTTCAGTTGTAATTTTTTTATTTAATTTAATTTTCAAGTACAAAACTTAAAAATCTGGTTTTCTCAACTTTTTATTTTACATTGTTATTTTTATTAACTGTCTGAAGCCCACCACCACCTCCCCATTCCAAATAATAACAGGCAACTTCAGATAGAGGAAATATCCATTTGCAACACATTATTTGCGCTTTTCCGAATAACTCATTTGGGTTTGGGTGCATCCCTCATGTATTTTACTTGTCAGCCTCACAGAGCTGAGAAGCAGCTCCGTGCAGGAGAGAAGTTATTTCAGTGGGAGCAGAGCTGGTCCAGATAAGGCCAGAAAGGTTGAAGAAAGACAGCAAAAGGTAAAGGTACTCTCGAAGAGAAAGGGGAGAAAAGACTGACAGAGAGAGATGTGATGTACACATTGCTCTTTTAGCTAGCCGTGACCCACAGCAGTGACAGATATAGCAGCAGCTGTTGTTATAGCAACCCAGGCTTGCCTGTAACAAGGCAGATTGCCTGGCGAAGATATTACCCTGCGATAGTTGAGGAGACACATTCATTTGCTCAGCCATAAAAAAACCTAGAGCAGTTTATTACTTACTATGCACAAAATATGAGGACCGATCACCTAGCATGCTCTGCTACATGGAAGATATACTGTCCTGGAAGAGAAGAAATGCCTTCACAAACCCACCAAGGTCAGGTATATAGTCTGAATGGCAAACAGGTAATATAACAAGCACACCTTTTATCCTTCCATCAAGTTCCCATAAATTGGTTATTGATTGTGCGACACATCCCATAAACTCTGCAACAATAGGGCATTATAGCTCCGAGATCTATTGTGAAAGTACAGTTCTGTGACCCTCCCCCTCCTCTTCCTCTCTCCTCCTCTGCCTGCCTCTCTGTTTCTCTCCTTCTTCCCTCTCTATTGTTACAAGGTGCCTCCCTGAGGATACAACCCAGTAATATGGCCCACATTCTACAAATATACGTTTCAATTAAACCACCTCCAGGGCCTCGACCGCCTCGCTGGTGCTCTGGTAAGCATTTCAAGTCACATCACATGAAGAACGTGGACTAGTCGTGACTATAAACACTGTTAATCTGGAGTTAATGTCTCTGCTTGTAAATGGAAATAGCTAATAACAGAGTGTCACTAATGACAGAAAGAAATTAAGTTGCTCTGATAAAGCAGTCTGCACATACAAAACTGCTTTTTGTAAAACCACATGAGCCTGCATTAGATGCATGTTCAGTGTAGCCACCATGTTTTCACTTTTTGCAGCCATTTTTCATTCTGACCTCATGAAGCATGACCATAAATCATTAATCATATAATCTGCAGTACATGACGTTTGTCCATCTATGCAGGGTCTTTGTCTCCCCCTAGTGTAAAGCACATTATGTCATCAAATGTTGACATGAAATCAAAGACAACTTATGAATGTCAAGCTCTCTGTCAAGCAATTAAAAAAAACATGCTGTTGCACAATTGCTTGATGACGGAGCAATTTCTGATGTGCAAGTTGCACATGATAGCAATATTTTGCAATGACTTCAGATATTTATGTTAATTGATTTATCGATCCTATCTATTTAGAAGTTGGGTTGATCAGAAATGCTTGGCAGTGGGCCGAACACTGATGATGCAGCATGCTGTATGCTGCCAGCCAGACACACAGGAACACAAGTTATTGATTGCTACTGGTCAATAGTCACTTTTCTAAAGCTCTGATCTGTTTTAACATTAAAGAGTTATGATAAATAGGAACATATTGATGAAATACAAAGTGAATCATTATTATGCTGTAGGTTTCCGCTTTCTGATTTGAATAACCTGTTACCTTACCTGTTTTGTTTCTGCTTCTCCATCTTGATTGTTTTGGTGTGAGTTGCCAGGATACGGCGATATCAGCTGTAGACATGTCTGCCTTCTCTCAGATATAATGGAACAAGATGGCACTCAGCTTGTGATGACCAAAGTGCCAAAAGGATTTGGTTTGAAAGGTTGGAAAAATTCAACAGCCATGTCTCTTTCCAGAAATCATGACCTGGTTATTCAAGATAATCCACAGACCTTGTTGTGAGCTGTTTCATGTAGGAACTATTTTCTTTTTACTGAACTACACCTGCCAAACATGAATGGATGGTGTATGATATGTTCATTAACTGAGGATGAGGTTGGTACCTATTTGTTGTGGAGCTGACCACTGAGCTGCTGTGCTGCCTGCTCAGAAGAGAGAGAGGAGAAGAACGCTATGCACAGGTGATTGGATTAGAGAGGCACAGGTGGTTAATGAACTAGGAACAGTTGATTGGGTTTGTGAGAGAGTGGGCGTGGTCTTGTCACTGAAGCTTAGATATAAACTTACTTTTGAGAGGAAGCAGACATCTACTAAGGATGCGCCTGAATCCAAATGTTTTATTCAGGAAAGCACAAATAATATGATGACAACAGGCTGATGCTCATCAGTATTTTTTGAGAAAGTTGGTGTCCATCTTAAATGAGCAATATGTAGCAACTGCATGTGCATAAATGAGACCAGCAGATCAAATAGCAACTTCAAGCCATAGACTGTATATTTAATTAGGTTGAAATCCTATTTAATATGCAGTCTATGGTTGAAGTGATTTGTTTCCCCAAACCCCTTCCTCCCCAGACTTGAGGAAGCTCAGACAGGCTGCAGGAAACTGCAGGAGTGCAAGACATGTGCAACACTGTAAACTGACAATTACAAATGATGAGGGGTCCTACACTGTCAGCTGATCAGCTGTTTATAACCGTCAGTTGACTGTCAATGTAAAGCACAGAAACAGAAACCCACTGCTCCGAAAATACACACTCTGGAGTTGGAGTTCAGTGACAGCTTATCTCACTGCCTGCCAAGCTCTGTTAACATATCGCTCAATTTAACTGTTATAAACATCTACTCCCTCTAAAAATTTATTAACGATGTCTGACAAGTCATAAACAGACACTTGCTAATTTTTCAGACATTTGGCACTAATTTGAGCTCTAATTAATGTGAAACAGACAAACAAAAATCATCAGTCATTCTGGCCCAAAAAAGAAATTCCAAAGGAGGATACTGTGGGTGTAGCATGTTGTCAGAGAAGTAAGTATTTCAACTTAACATCTTTCCTTAATTTCTGATGACATGTCATGGTTTATTACAATGCATATATTACAGATACGTCCTTTAATTAATCACTAATTTAGTAAATCAACATGATGCTTTGAAGGCACAACAATTACACTGCCAGTGAATATTAGATTAGAAAACCAAACATTTTCCTGATTTAAAACAAATTCTGGCAAAAATCACATTCACAAAAATATGTATTTTCACAAAATATTTATTTAAAAAGTGAAAGCCATGTTTTACCCATTCACCTCTCCTCTCCTCTCCTCTCCTCTCCTTCATCCTGTCCTCCTCCTCTCCTCCTGTCTTTTCCTCCTCCTCCTCTCCTCTCCTCATTCTCTCTTCTCCTCCTCCTCCTCCTCCTCTTCGTCGTCCTGCAGTGTTGCAGCAGTCAGATGAATATTTGATGCTCCTGCGTCACTCGTCTCCTCCCAGTCTCTCTCTCTCTCTCTCTCTCTCTCTCTACAGCTGACTCAGCTTCTGTCCAATCATGTGAGAGGATCTCCTCTTTTCCACCCCTCCCCCCTCTTCATCCTGCTGCCTCTCCTCTTCCTCACACACACACACACACACACACACACACACGCACACACGCACACACACACACAGTGACATCATCTCATCAAACAGGAAGTCCTCTCAGCTCACATCTGTCTAAAGGACAGTCGATATTTGTCTTCAGTTGATGAGACATGACAGTTACCTTCCTGGTTATTATTATTATTATTACTATTATTATTATTATTATATTTCTTTTATTATTTTATTATCATCTTTTTTATGCTTCAGTCAAAGCTGGAGTCTAAACTCTTCACACAGTCAGTGAAACAAAAGTCTGTGTTTGCTTTGACACCAAATTCACTCAGTCACTACATTTCCCAAAATCCATCAAGACTTTTCTCATTCAGACTCCAAACTCTGTATATTTACTGCATATTTAACACACCGTTTCCAAACGAGGGCGACCCGATGAAAATGGATGAAGTTCAGGACAGACAAATTAAAAACACATAAGAAATCTGGGTTTTGTGTTTCAGAGAGAGAAATAACTTAAACTCTGAGTCTGTCGCTATGGTAACTGACTCTGTGAAGTTAACCTGCTCATGGGCAGGTTTTCTGTCTGACGCAGACGCAGCGGCTCGATGCTCTCAGTTAAACAGCGTTTCTGTTATTTTTTATGTAGTAAGTTGATTAGTTGTGTCTCATTTAGGTGCCTTCATTTATGATACAGATACAGCAGACAGAGGATGATTTATTCTATTCCAAACATAATTTTGTTGTATTCCTGCAGTGACAAATCATAGTTCACAGCTCAGTTAAAACTGTACTTTTCACTGCAGTTAAATATGGGGACATTTTCTGGGGACAGGTCCAGCCGGGGACGTCTGGTCACCCTCCTGTCTACTGAAATTGCAATGAGCTGTGTTTGGAATTATTATTATTTCATTTTATTGTAAAAGATTTTCCATATTTTTCAATATAGTTACTGCAAAGATGCACAAAATTTGCCATTATTCAATGTGTTTTTGAGAATTTCAAAAATGGTGTGTTAAAAATGAAAATTGTGCAGAAATATGAGAGTTTAATGGGTGGTGGTGTATGAAGGAGAGATGGATGGATGTTTGGATGCACAGATAATTGGATTCTAAACTGTGTGTGTGTCGACACACTGACTGTGAAAGTACCTCATACAAATTCACTTCAAATAATACGAACTGTCCCTTTAAAGACACTTTTTTCTGATTTTTCTTTTTTTTTTTTTTTTTTACTTTTTCTCATTTCTCATTTTCTCATTTCTTTTTTCAGCCTTTTCAAAAATCTTAAATCTCAGATTTCTTTTGACTCTAGTTGCAGGATAAATCTCAGAAACTAAACCTGATTATTGATCTCATCTCATATATTCTGTACAATAAAGTGTTTAAAATATAAGAATATTCCCCTCTTTGGACTAATGCTGCACTTTGACTTTGCTCTCAGTGACCTGAGTGACAGTTTGTGTGATGATCAGTCTGTATTGATCACCAATCATCAGTTCTGTTATCAATGATTTATGTTCTGTGACGTTTCAGTTGACTGTGTTTTATTTTCATCCTTTTACGTTTCAGTGTTGTTTTT
The DNA here is from genome assembly GCA_020091685.1 of Lutjanus erythropterus. Lineage (NCBI taxonomy): Eukaryota > Metazoa > Chordata > Actinopteri > Lutjaniformes > Lutjanidae > Lutjanus > Lutjanus erythropterus. The sequence goes on along the minus strand of CM034593.1, from coordinate 1,555,314 downwards.
TTGTTTTTCTTACAGTTCCTTTGGACTTATGATTTTGACGTGCATGCCTCCCGTTTCTCCATCATCTCCATGGTTACCGAGGGATGTGAGTGGTTTCTATAGAGACAGGAGGGTCACAGCTGCATCACCAGCCAACCGCTGAAATATACAGTTGGTTAAAGTCAGAGAAAGAAGTGCAGACAACTCCATCCAAACACACACGGCGTTCATTTTAACTTTATTAACGTGTGTCATGTGTAAATCAGTTGCTAGGAAACGTCTGGACCACCGTCCAATCAAAAGCAGGCAGCTGCAAACTAGGGATGTAACAATACAAAAAAATACAATGTTTATCACAATATTAAAAAGCAAATAATAAATCAACATTTTTTTTTGTTTATCACTCACTGTGTTAAAAGTGATAATAGAAATGCAAATCAGTGTGACACAGTTTGACTCGACGTGGTCAAAAATGTCAGTGTTCAAGTCCAGTGTGTGTGTTTGTGCGTCAGTACTGACAGAACTCGCCAGAGAAGCTGATTCTTTCCTTTATGTCCCTCCTCTCTTTATTCTCACGACGTGACTTTCAAATACATTCCTCCTCCGGTCAGCAGGCAGCACGGACAGACAGACCAATTAGGAACGCCCGCTCTCAGATGACCTGTGATTGGTTTAAGTCTCCCGTCTACAGGCTGAAAATGGAGCCAAGAGGAGGAGCAGAAGTCTAGTTTCATCTCAGATCACTTGATTTACGATATGCTGAAAGGTTTTTATGAAATTATTTCACAGATAAACAATGTTGTCCACCACAGCTTTAATTATTCATCATGATGCTAACAGCAAAACGTGGTAATGACTCTGAAGGTATCCGAATATTTAGTTAATTTATTTTAACACAGTATAACCTCACACAAGTCTCAGTGTTCAAAATACTTGGCGTCAGTGTATAAGTACAATATTGCCACACAAAATATTGTGATATTATTCTGTATTGATTACTTCCTCCACCCCTGGAGCGTGGACACACGGTCCCTCTGCTGGTTTCACACTGATCTGCAGCAGAAAATGTAGGAAGTGAAGAAACAATACAGGATTAAAATGTGTTTTGGTGAAACTGTAAATATAAATTTATGACGAGAAAAACAATGAAGAAGCCGACTGTGGTTTCATCACGGTGAGCTCTGACCTATGAAGACATACAGTACATCCACTTATTCACTCTGGAGTCACAGCGTGTCTCCCAGTTGTCACGGCAACCAGAACATGTCATCGCATTCTGCTCACTACAGGAATATGAATGATATCGCCATGGAAACGTGTTGTTTGAGGCCTGTGTCCATGGTGACGGTGGAGGCTGTGCGGCTGCAGTGTGACCCTCTGCTGACGTTTCTGTTTCTGTCATTATTTGGTTCTTTTGGTTATAATTTGTAATTCTGTTTACATCAGAATCAGATCCATCAGATAAATCAGCTCAACATGACGTCATGTTTCTGTTTGTGTTTGGACCAAGTATGAACCGTCTGGTCTGCAGACGCCATAGATACACTTAATTCTACATTTCTCGCAATGACAGAATATTGATATTGTAATAACTGACATGATGCTTTGTTTTTGTTCTCATGATCTCATAAAACCTGACCAGCGCAGTGCTGCTTTAATTCATTCCTGTGTTTCAGTTTGTCACACAAAGAGGCACAAGTAAACAAAACACCACGTGCATCAGGAGCGGCGTAAAACAAAATAAACTAAAGCTGTGTTTCCACCCAAAATACCTGGAACTCTTTGTCCCAGGAACTACTTTACAAAGAACTGAATGGTTCCTTACGCCTGTCATGTTTTTGTGAGCATTTCAACATGCATATCAACAAACCAGAGTGGAAAAAATATCAAAATACTACTAGATGTGCTGTGTTGGCCACGCCCACATGTGTGTTACATCATTAGAAAACCCAGGATGTGCTTTTTAAAGCACATTAGGACTCAAATAAATTACAAGCATGGTGTCTGAAACAAAGGCCTCAGTGTCACGTCCCCCACAGAGGACAGAAATGATTTGGAGGGTCTGAAGAGAATATCACATTATTTTTGTCTAAATACTTTGATAGCAATGATGACTATTGGTGTTTTCATTTCTGTGAAAACAATGAGATTTTTTATCAGTAATCATCTGTAATAATAACAGAACAGCTAGAACAGTCTGATGAGTTCAGGAAATGACATCACTTTACTGAAATATAGAATTTAAAACCAGGAAAAGACGACACTTACGACAAATCACAGTATAACCACATTCAAAATCTGATATGATTTATATATGGTCATATCACAGTATTGATATATATCAATATATTGCTGAGCACTAATGGGACATGAATAATGGACCAGACTGGTTTTATATGTGATGTTTCGGCCCGCTGGCGTCGTTCTGGTCAGGTTTTGGAGCGTTGTTGTGTTTGTTTGGTAAACAGGATGTAAATAAAACCAGCTTTCATCATGTTTAATTAGTTTTGTATCGGCCGGAGCAGCAGTATGTACCGTAGAAATATGAGAGGCGGTGGTTAGTTACGAGGAGCCTGTCCATGTGACCGATGACTAACTTTGCTTCCTCCCGTGTCCAGCCGAGGACTGTGGCCGGTTTCAGAGGGACGGTCCGATACGCTTCAGTCAACGCTCACAAAAACAAGGTCAGTAAACAACTGGAGACGTGACGCATGTCAGTCCACAAAAAAATCCACAAAAAAATATGAAGGCAGCCACAAATATTCTTTTCTCTCATCTAAAAACATTTTCAGTGTAAATAAAATACATTTTTGTGTTCGGTTCTGTTTGTTCTGCCTGTGAGTCACACGCACTTCTCATGAGTTAACACAGTGTTATTGGTTATCATGAAAGTTTCATCATTTTAGAATTGACATTGTCGCTCTTGTGTTTTCTCTAGGAAATGGGTCGCCATGACGACCTGTGGTCATTGTTTTACATGCTGGTGGAGTTCGCTGTTGGACAGTTGCCATGGCGAAAGATCAAAGATAAGGTCAGACTGTTTCACCTGAACTCCCTGTACATGTACTGCCAGCACAGTTACTATGGCAACAGAATGATATGAATAATTCACTCTGACAGTGGAGTGTTGCTCTGTGAACACCTGCTGAATAAAATATAATAAATTATGTTTTACAGCTTCATAAGAGCAGATACTGTCTGTTAGTTTTGGTTTTGCGAAACATTTCCTGTCTGGTTCAGTCCAACTGCAATCGTCCCTCCTGAGGCCACTTGTTCTGTGAGCCAATCAGGTTTGAGCATGAGTTAGTAAGGTTCTGTTGTATGAAGTGGGCTACGTAAACTGTCACTTATCTCAGCAGCTGCTACATCTTTACTCATATTAGATCTACAAGTTCTAAATTAAAAAGTTTGTTGCAGAGCAGCAGCTTCTCATGAGGTGAACTGTTGTACATGGACCACTGTCTGAGTGCAGCGGTGTAAAAAAAAAGCTCAGTAACAGTTTGATTCTCACATTTTAAAAACAGGTGAATGAATCTTGCTGAGCACAATTTGACCTCTGTAAGCAAAATGTTTCGATATCAGACACACCTGTATTTAAAATTGATAAGTGAAATTAAAGGCCTTTAAGTGGACATGTTTCTAGTCATATAATATATGTCATATAAATACATTTTGTGATTTATAACGGAGCTATGGCCTGATTTCAGAAAGAAAACACTGTAAAGTTGAATCCTCCAACCAGCAGGGGAGCAACAAAAATGCATTTTTGCAGTAAGATGATCAGCTGCTCTGTTTCATGTGAAGAGTCCTGTGGTTTGGACTGAATTTGACCGTGCAGAGGAAGTGAGGTGTGGAGGAACAGTGATGCTGCGTGTTACCTGCTCTCCCAGTGACATGACATCTCTGTGGGTCGGGAGACTCGCAGCTCTGTACTCTACTGTCAGACAAGTTTTTCATTTCACAAAATTTTCATAAATGTCACATCTTCCACTTGTGCATAGTTGTTATGGCTGGGTTCAATTTACTTTGGATTTTGTGTGTTAAAGAAGGATGATGATGTGAGTGAAGTGTAACCATGGAAACTGAAGTGCACATGTGCTGTATTCTGACAGTGACTATCATGAAAGCCTTACCCCATGTCTGCTAATGTCACGTCAGCATCACGCTCGTATCACAACCACATTCACGCCTCACTGCAGCGTCGGTCTGTATCGGCTCTGTCTTGTCTGCACATTTCAAGAGTTCAGCAGTAAATGAGCAGCCAACCTCTGTGCAGGTTTCCTTTGATTTGTGTGAATATTCCGTATGATTGTGACATAAACAGAACATAAACTCCATAACTGCTGGATGTGGAAATGAACATGTGAACACAAAGACTTCATAAGATGTTAACGTGTCAGCTGTTTAGTCTACAACTTGTTCCCCCAAAGTGGTTTAAAAATCAAAGTTTTTTATTTTTTGTTATTTTAGTTTTCACTGATGAGCATCAAACTATACAAGAATCCTCCTTAATTGTGATTGTCTCTGTTTTTTGCAGGAACAAGTTGGACAGATTAAGGAGCGTTACGACCATCGGATGCTGCTCAAACACATGCCTTCAGAGTTTAATGTCTTCTTGGACCACGTCCTGACCCTGGACTACTACACCAAACCAGACTACCAGGTACACACCGCAAAGTAAACTGTGCCGTCTCTGCATCAGCGTGAATACCTGGACACACGTTCAGATTCATGAGTCCCTCTCGTTGTTTTTTTCCAGCTGCTCATGTCGGTGTTTGAGAACAGCATGAAGGAGCGAATCATCACCGAGAACGAGCCTTTTGATTGGGAGAAGGGAGGAAGTGATGTCACGCTGTCAACCAGTGCCTCCACCCAACCACAGCACAACACCCGGCCCACTGCTGCCATGGTGGGGTAAGAACCAAACCATCAGCATCTCCTCAACCCAACCAGGAGTCAAAACACGTGTGATGCTTCCTGACTCCCTGATTTTCATGTTATCATTCAGTCACATCAGACTCAGACGTTAACTTTGTGGGTACAATGTTGTTACTACTGAGAGACATGATGGACAGAACTACCAAGACAAGACCAAAACATACCTGAGACTAAAAACTAAGTAACACCAAAGATTAAATTAAATTAGACCAGGAATTACCTAAAACAGATCAAAAACTACCAAATCATGACCAGAGATGACCTAAATGAGACTTTTTTTTCTCACTAACTGTAACAGATTACAATTACATTTGTTTTATAATTTAAGTACACATAGAACGTAACTACTTACTTGTAATTAAATTACCAGACTGGCTACTGTAGGTGACTATGAACGCTGACTATGGATAAGTACATCGTACAGCTGCACTTCAGAAAGCACGGTCTGTCCCTTTAATCCAGCAGAATAATCATCTCATTAGTAAATCATCCAACTCTCTCGTGTCCACAGAGCCATCGTGACGCCGGTTCCTGGAGATCTTCAGCGGGAGAACACCGATGACGTTCTGCAGGACGAGCATCTCAGCGATCAGGAGAACGCCCCCCCGGCCCCGCCCAGCCGGCCCCCCGGTGAGACGGGGGTCCCGCACGCCGGGGAGCCGGGAGAGACCTGGGAGGATACGGACTTCAACCGCAACAGACTCAGGATCAGCCTGAACAAGGTCTGAAGTGACGGTTTCAGATCAGGAAAATCTGATGTTTGAGGCAAAAGTTTCATCTTTAACTTTAATTAATCTTTGTTCTGTGGTGGAATGTAACTAAATACATTTATTCAAGTACTTTTGAGGTACTTTTACTTTACTTCATGAGTTTGAACATTAAATATCTTGTGTTTGTACTGTATTCAACTGAATATAGGTCAAAAAGGACTTGTAGATCATTGCATTCTGATTGTACTTTTTACACGGCTTTCCAAATATTCCAAAATATTACTTTTCATTTTAAAAGTATTATTCTTTGAATGTCTTCTTTTGTGTTGGACCATAAAACGTCACTTCCCGTCTTGTCCACAGGGGGCTCAGGAAGAAGAGGCGGGTCGGGGGGCGTGTCCAGTGTCACCAGTTCGAGGTGGAGTCCCAGAGTCACCGACGGGTCAGGGCCGGTCGTTACGGTACCGGCGGGTCAACAGCCCCGAATCTGACCGTCTGTCTGCTGCTGAGGGCCGAGCCGACGCCTACGGACAGAGGTGATCCGAAACCTCAGAGTACCGTGGAGGAAGTTTAAGAGCAGGAGACAGAATTTCATTTTTTAATTAGATTGATTTTTTTTATTTCAGCACAATTGGTATTAAAGAGTAAAGGTGTTGACTGTTAATCTGAGAACTAGTCAGGGTCAGTTTAACAAAGTGTTAAATGGATTATCTGAAGTGTGGTTGTATGAGGTTCTTCTCCACAGTGTTTTACCTACAGTAGATGGAGGTCGACACGCCCCCTGTTTGGAAAAGCAGCAGGAGTTACTGGTGTAGGAAGCTAATCTGTGTCCTGCTGTGGACAGGGTCAGCATTTTAGAGACCTAAAGAAATCAGTATCAGTTGAAGTGTACGCTATAATTAGAATATTTTCATCACTTTACCTTACAGTCAGACAAATATCACTCTTTTCAAACCAACCAAACTCCACTGACTAAATAGGTAATTTTACCTCACAGAACGCTGGACTTTGTGTTATTGTGTGACTGTCCCTTTAAAACACTTAAGTCACACAATAACAAACTTACTAACAAGTTGACAGTTGCAACTGACTTAAGACATGACTTGAGACTTCGTTTGAGAGGATTTGAACCTGCCACTGAATACTTGAGACAGGTCTTGACTCAACTAAGACTTGCCCTCAAGGACTTAGGACTCGATCTGGACTCATTCTCAGTGACTTAAGACTTTCTTTGACAAGGCTTGTGACTTGACTGAGGCTCAACCTTAAGGACTTGAGATTTGACTTGTTCTTGTCTCGCTTGCCCTAAGAATTAGCTTGAGACTTCCTTTGACAAGACTTTAACTTGCCATGGAAGACTTGAGACTGGTCTTGATTCGACTAGGACTTGCTCTCAAGGACTCAACCTGGACTCTCTTTCATTGACTTGAGACTTCCTTTGACAAGACTTGAATTTATCATCAAAGATTTGACTTGGTTTTGCCCTTGAGAACTCGAGACTTGACTAGGACTTGACCAAGTTGAACGGTGAATTGAAACCCTTGAGTGCTGATGTTACAGTTTGTGTCTCTGCGTTTCTGTCCAGGTCTAGGATGGACATCCTTGGCTCTCCGTCCCGTCACGTCTACTCCTCTCAGCCAGCTCAGATGCTGTCTGTTGACCCTGCTTGCCGCGGCGACCGCCAAGTCAGCGGCCGTCAGGAAGTGTCGGTGGCGTCTGTCGACCAGGAGGCGCACAGCAACGCCTTCATCCGCTCCGTCCCGCTGGCCGAGGAGGAAGACTTTGACAGCAAAGAGTGGGTGATCATCGACAAAGAGGCCGAGCTACGAGACTTCCAGCCAACCACGTCAGGAACTACTGACGAGGAGCCCGAGGAGCTCCGCCCCCTTGAGGAGCAGGAGGAGAGAAGGAGGCTCAGGGCTGGAGGTAGGAGCTTCTGTGGACGCATGGAATAAAAATTATTTCACATCAGGCTAAAGGTACCAAAAAATTTTTCCAAGAGTGCAAAAACAAGACCCGTCCTCCTGTGCTTGACAGCATAAACCAATCAGAAGCAGAGTTGGTCATGACTTTGCCCTCCTGGGAAAAGAAATTGGTGTCTGTAGCGTCTTTATATGCCACACCTTTTGTGTGCACAGAAGAGGTCTGAGAACTTTAAACCTCAGCTCATGAAATATTGGAAAACAAAAGTGCTGTGTGCATATCAAGGATTAAAATTATGCTTAATTATGGGCGTGGCCACTTTGAGGGACAGGTGGACGCCGTCACATGTGTCTAGCCACTAGGAAACTGCTTCATTTGATGGCTTTAGCTCCACCCACACTCCACCTCTTTACCTATTTGTGAATTAGCTGGTAGTTAGCCAAGCTAGGCACTGCCAGGGGGAGGTGGAGACGGCAGGAGACGCCACGATGAGCTTCAGAAGGACTCTTCACAAACCTGTGGGTGACATCACTGTAACATTTCGTCCTCCTGCAGGCGGGGAGCTGGTGGTTCGTCCAAAGACCCACACCAGGGAGAGCAGCCGAGGAATGCTAACGCTAACGGAAGAGGAGGCGTCGAGGAGGAGTGGCGGGAGCCCCGCCCAGTCGCCCTGTCACTCGCTGCCGTCGGGACGCCCCCGCCGGAGAGAGTCTGAGCCCACTGGACCTCAAAGACCGGTAAGAGACCCAGCCAGCCAATCAGAGGAGAGCTCAGCTCTCTGGCGGCACGTTGGTGGGCGGATGAGGACGCGGACGGCTGCTGTATAGGTTCACCTCTCTGATGACAAACTGTTACACCTGCCGCTGTCATGAGGAGGCGCCCTGCAGCAGCTGCTCCGCCTCACTCATCTGTCTCCTGACGTGCAGCTCAAAGGACAAATCCAGCACACTCGCAGGTTCGGCTCATTTCCTGTTGTCCCTTCACTGTTGATGATTCTGCAGCAGGACAGATTTGACTTTAACTTTAGATGCACTCAGAGCAGCAGACGCCTCCTCCAACTCTGTTTAGCATCAGTGTTGGTAAAATAGTTCTGGCCAGTTTGCCGAAACGGACCCATCCACTGCCCCTGTTGTGTTTGATTGTTGTACTGAAACTGTCATTGTGTAGTTTACTGTGTCAAGTTTAATTTGTCCTCCATAAAAGGGATGCAAACCTTTGAAATACATCAAAGATTCACAGTCACACCTGTAGGTCACCTGACCTCCATGTGCAAACCAGAGCAGGAGCAAAACTCTGCACTGGAAGCACTACAGATACTACAAGTACTTCAGACAGTGAAGGATTAGTGCCCAGAAAGTACTGAGGTTTGATCCCAATCAGTGCACAGACTTGGTTGCTTCTGGTGAATTTATTCTCCAGATGAAACATCAGTCAGTCCCATCAATCTTTGGAGCTAATGAGCCAAAAACATGTGGACTGGATTTGTCCTTTAATGATGTCATGGTGAAGACATGCAGACGGACTCCCGCAGGAGTTTGTCTGCAGGTTTACGGCAGCACCGTCCTGCAGCTGAACATCTGTCACATGCAGTCGTTCTGTTTGACCACCAGCAGCCGAAAGATCCTCTGACAGACTGGAGAACCTCGTGCGTTACGTGTCAGTTTTTTAAGTGTCGTTGCCATGACAAATGTTTCCTATTTAAACCTGATGTGTAACAGCTGTAGTGTAACATCACTAACGGACAGTAAAATGTGAATACCTCACTGTTTTTGAGAAAAACTGAGCATGAGACGATCGTAAGCATTTAGCCTGGATTATACTCCCAAGATGAAGGTTTTGAAGACAAGCTAATAGAAGAAGTCCACAGTCACTCGCAGGCGTATGATGATGATGCTGCTGTCATGTCAGGAACAATGAAGCAAGTATGTAAACATACATTCCCCGAAGGCTGTAATTGGAGTAGAACTTTTTTGACTTGTGGTTCTTTGAAGCACCTGATCTGCTGGAAATATGACAGAAGAAGAAGAATCTTCCAAAGGTGGTTGAAGTTCTACCCAGAACCAGTTCTTTGATAAGACCAAGGGTTCCATTAAGGACCCTTTTTGGGAAACTTCTTCCAAATTGTAGAAAGCACAGGAGTTAAAAGAACCTCAACAGAACCCAGAAAAGAGCGTTACAGGTGAAACCCCCAATTGGGTTTTAGATAAAACCCTTGAAACATAAAAGGGTTCTCAGTTGAACCCCATGAGTACATTCTAGATGAAATTCTTGAAACAAAAGAGTTCTCTGTAGAACCCTCTCAGTGCGTTCAGGATAAAACCATTGGAGTATGAAAGAGTTCTCGGTAGAACGCCCTGGGATGTTTCTTGTTAGCATCCTAGATAGATAGGATAGGATCCGCAGATTTTTACTTTTATTCCCTAAAGTATAATACATTTTCAAAACAAGCTCATTACTTCAGTTTTAATGCAAGTCAAAAAATGACATAAGATGATGTAACAAGACAAAAATGATGTAAAAGGTGTAGCAAGACGTAAACTACCCAGACAACGACTTAAATCACATAAAAGACAAAATTAGATGAAAATGATGCAACAACAAGAATGAAACAAGATAAAAGATGTAACAGGACAAAAACAAGATAAGTGACGAAACAAGACAAAAATTACATCAAAATGTAACAAGACAAAGAGCATAAAAAGACGCAACAAGAAATAACAAGACATACATGATGTAAAAGGTAAATCGAGACGGAAACTATGTAACGAGACAAAAACGACCTAAGTAATGTAGAAGACCTAACTAGATGAAAATGACGCAACAAGTCAAAAATTACGTAAAAACATTCAGGCTTAGTTCACACGGCAGTGAAATGCGACCCAAATCTGATCTTTTTGCCTACATGTGACCCAGATCATGACCGTGTGAACAGCTCAGGTCACGTGAAATCTGATTTGTTTGAATCCGACCTGGGTTGCTTTCAGAGGTGGTACTATATCGGATACGTGTCTGATATTTTGCAACGCGCCCTCCGTCTGAACAGTCATGTCGCATTTAATGTGACTTTTACGTCACTATAGAGCGACTGAGTGACAATCGTCACAATTGTGCGCCGGTTGTTGCTAAAAAAATGGATATTTACAGTATTTTAAATAGTGTAAAAAAGAGTTCTCAGTAGAACCCCCTGGGTTGTTTCTTGTTAGCACCTTTAGAAGTTGAAAAGGTTCTAGATAGAACCCTCAGGCAGAGCTCTGGGTGGAACCATTCTCTGTACAACTTCGAACCATTCACAGATGGTCCTCTATGTTGAGTTCTAAGTAGAACCCTCTAAAACACTTCCAGGTGGGACTTTTATAAACAGCTCTACCAGGGACTAAAAAGGTTCTCCTATGGGGACAAGCTTAAGAACCCTATATGGTTCTATTTATCATCTTTTTTCTAAGAGAAAATAGAAGATGAATGTTGAATTATTATTTTTTAACAGTTCGATGTTTGTCTGACATGTTTCTGTTTGGGTCCGTTCAGTCGGTTCTAAATGCAGTTCCTGTCGTCAGGTTCGGTCTTGATGGTTCGATTCCTCCTCGACTGCCTGTGACACATGAGAACCCAGTTTGTGAGCGTGGGGCTGCGTGGGCGGAGCTGCCGTCTTGTTGGGGCGGAGCTGAAGTCGTTTCCATCTCGTTGTTGTTTTTGCTCTCATGACGTTTTGCTTTGGACCATCGTTTTATTCTGAAAGGGTGAATGGGAAACAGCGGCTGATTGATTCAGTCTGCAGCCACGATTTTGATGATGTTCTCATCTTCTGTTGTTCTGCTGTGTTCTCTCATGTTCTCTGACACATTTGAGCCACCCGGTGTTACACACACACACACACACACACACACACACACACACACACACACACAGCTGTGGTGACTGTGTGAGTGGATGTCTGGTCAGGATGGTGGATGAGTCGAGTTTTTACTGTGAACCAGAGATTAACGTCCATCCTGCAGACGTCCATCATCCCGACATCGAGGCGGGTGGACATCTGTGTGGCGGACGTCTGTGTGGCGGACGTCTGCGTGGCGGATGTCTGCGTGGCGGACGTCTGTGTGGTGGACGTGTAGTGAGTCTGTGTTTCATGCAGGAGTTTGTGTGAACGTCACCCATAATTTATCATCTAGAACCGTCATCTGTCCCCAAGCTTCAACATGATGCAGTTTCTATGTGTACACAATATAGAGAGGAAAAGTTACACACTTAGAAATAGGGGTTCTAAATGGTTCTTCCTGAAGAGCTGAGGTTCATCTAAAAAGGTTCTCAGTAGAACCCCCTGGGTGGGTTCTAGATAAAATAGTTGAAATATAAAAAGTTCTCAGTAGAATCCCTTGAGCATGTTCTAGATAAAATTCTTGGAATATAAAATGGTTCTTAGTAGAACCCCTGGCTGTGCTCTAGATAAATCCCTGAGAATATGAAAAGGTTCTTGGTAGAACCGCCTGAGTAGGTTCAAGATAAAACATCTGGAATATGAAAGGGATCTCTGTAGCACTCCCTGGGTTGTTAGCACTCTTAGAAGGTGGAACAGTTCTGGATGGAACCTCCAGAGAGTGTTCTGGGTGGGTTCTCTTTAGAATCTCTCATTGGGGGTTCTGGGTGAAACCTTTCACAGATGGCTTTGGTTGTAACACTTGATGTTGGGTTTTAAGTCAGACTTTCTGAAAAGGTTCTACTAGGAACCAAAAAGGGTTCTCCTATGGGACAAGCTGAAGAACACTGTATGGTTCTAGTTAGGGCTTCTATTTCTAAAAGTGTGGACATAAAGACATGTTGTCCCTGAACAGACTTCAGGGTTTTGCATCACTGGTGTTCTTGTCTGACAATAGAGGTTCTTTTTGTAGGAGCTCAGTTTGGTTCTCATGAGCTGCTGCCTGCCAATCAGGGTCAGGTCAGCATCATTAAACGTCGAGGCCACGCCCCCTTTTGGGGGAAAGAATAGCGCTTTCACACAAGAAAAAAAACCAGAACAGTGTAGGGATGCAACGGATAAAAAAACTCACGGTTCAGATCGTATCACGGGTTTGAGTCACGGATCGGATCATTTTTCAGATCAGCAAAAAAGAAAAAAAGTGGTGGGATTAGAGTTAAATTATTTTAAAAATGCACTTGTCTTTGATCTTTGTCTGTCTGTAATTATCACCATAGTTATGTAATGTAATAATAATGATAATAGTAATGATAATGGTAATAATATAAAAAACTTCAAACTTATACAGTGCTGTACTATGTATATACTATACATATATTAGATCATTATACACTGTACAGTATAATACACAACTACACTCTGTAGTCTGGCTCAATGTCCCGCCTACAGCAGCACATCTGATTGGTTAGAAGTCATGATCAATCAATCAATCAGCAGACACACTGTGTCACAGACGGGGTGAGACAGAGCTGCAGCGGTGAGCAGAGGAGCTGTGTGGAAGTTAAGACAGCTGATATCACCAAAGTTTCAATCAACATCACAGTTTGATGATCTGTTTCTATGGTGATAGCAGAGTTACATCAGAGAAAAAAGTTATGGTCTGGATTTCACTCGAGGCGACGTGACGACTTTTAAATCAGAGCTGAGCTGCACACAGCAGCATCTGTCCTGTCTGTTCACTGCAACTCTACATTGAGATTTCTGGTATTATAACTTATACAAAAGTAACAGTGACAGTAAAACTATGATGCTCACATGTGGTCCGCGGATCACATGCGTGCCGAACCGTAGAGGGCGATCTGTACGGATCACGGGTCAACTGCGATCCGTTGCAGCCCTAGAACAGTGTCATGTAAAGCAAATAAACTCCAGATCTCTGGTTCTCCGTCCCTCCTGGAGAGGAGAAGGAGAACATGTCTGAGCCTCTGGAGAACAGTAACACTTACTTTTTGATGAAAATAAATATAAATGTGAACAAAATGAGTTTCTGTTATTTAAAGTATGTGGAATAAATAACTGTATTAATAACTGGAGTTTCAGAGACAGAGGTATTTAAAGTGTCTGTGTGTTCAGGACGTCTGTAGCTTCTAACTGAATCTCTGTGGTTTGAAATTCGTCTCTGTACTTTCAGGTTCCTTCTTTATTTTACCGTCTCATGTTTCAGCTGATAGGAGTCGAATTCAGTTCCTGCCGAAGGAAATGCAGCATTTCCTGATTTTACTGCTTCATAATAAAAGCACTTAGATGACAAAATAACAGGGGACTGTTATTGTGAATAAAAGACGAGGTCATGTGACCCAGATGTTAGTGGGTTTTTTCTGAAGTGTGAAACAGGCTTCATCGTCGATTTGATGTTATCGAATTTTTTTCAGCGTTGATCACGTCACCAAGACAAACAAAACAGGGACCCGCCCAGAAAAAAAAACTGCTCTGCTAGTGGTCAAGAATTCCACATGGTCCCCTTAAAGGAATAGTTCAGTCAAAAATGAATATTCAGTCATTACCATTACATATTTTCATGCTGATTGAAGGTCAGGTTTAATCTTCCAGTCAGTTTAAGTGGATGGTGACCAGTTTTCAAACAGGGAACAACTGAAAACAACTGTCTCACCACACACACTAGGGCTGCACAATTTGGTGAAAAAGTCATTATTTTGACTGAAATTCCAGTATGTGATATGATTAGTGGAAATGATCAGTTTTGCATCACCACTTTCATGTTCACAGAAAAAAAATGTGTGTGAGTGTTTTTTGTGATTGTGATTAATTGTGCAGCACGAACACACACCCTGTTCAGACAGTGTGCACACACACATGAACAGGAGACGTGGATCACAGCAGAAGAGTAGTCTGGAGACATTTTGTGTGAGGGTTTTTTGTTTGTTTGTTTTGGTTTGGTTTTTGGTCACCATTCTCCTAAATTTTGGAGTAAAATTTTCAAGTTTGGGAGATTCTGCAATGCTCCTATGAAGCTCCAGCGGTGTTTTGTGGACTAAAAAATTAAACCCGACCTTCAGGTGGCGTGAGGGTGAGTAGATAATGACTGAATTCTCATTTTTGGGTGAACTACCCCTTTAAAGTCAATACAAAGATTTCATGTTTGCATCATAACTAAACTGCAACAATAATATTAATTCAGACGTCTTCCAGGCTGCACATTTTTCTTATTCTACCTGCATCGTTTTCTTCCACTTTGTGCATCTCAGAGATGATTCAGAGCTGCTCTTCGTCATCTGTGTGTGTGTGTGTGTGTGCGCGCGTGCGTGCGTGTGTGTGTGTGTGTGTGTTGACTCTGCAGGCGTGTTGCTTCAGCTCGATGGTCACAGTTTGTTGTTTTGCAGCTCAGTGTCTCTCAGGCAGGGTCTCTTTGTTCCTCGTTACCAAACTATAAATGTGTGTTTCTGTCACAGTCACACTTGACCTGCTTCGTTCATGTTTGTCTCCGTTTTATGGGACAGACTTTGTGGTGGTTCAGACGAGGCTAATGATTAACTTTTATTTTATTTTTTACTTTTATTTTTAAGCTTTTATTCAGAACCTAATTAATTAAACCAACCTGCTGCAAAACTATATTTTTAGGGTGTTTTGAATTTTACAGTTACGCTCGAAAATATATTTTAAAAGATCAAACCTTTGGCTGTTAAACCACCTGATCGTGGTTAAATTCTTTATTAACCCTGTCCAGTTTTTCACTTTAACTCGTCCTTGTGGTGTTTTTCATGTGTTACAAGACGTATCGGGAGTGAAATAAGCAGCTAACATCATATCTGAGCGTTTCTTGCTTTGAAACTGCAGGAAAAAAAAAACAGATTCAGTCAGGCTGGGATGTGATGTCATAAACCTAAGGAACCAATCCCGTTAATTGAGGGGGTGGAGCTATACATGTCATTAGTGATGGTGTTCAGCCTACAGGAGAAACCAGATGTAGCTAGTTAGCATCATTAGCTTGCAAAACAGAGGGAAAGTCTGGAGCAGCTGCTGAGGGGGAGGGGCAGGGTGGAGAGGGCGGGGTTTATTTGCATATTCATAAACCATTGAATACTAAATAAAGACATGATGTAGACGTATATGTAAGACATTATAGCAGGGTGTTGGAACTTATTTTGCAAAAGAACCCCAAACATATCAGACACAATTTGTTACTTTGTGCAGATTTTTATATTGTTTAAAACACAACCTGAGGTCGACATTAAACAGAGATGTTCTTACAGAGTCGACAAAATGTTCCATGTTTTCATTTCACAGCGTCGTCGTAGTGAGCAGACATTTTATTTCTAAAGTGTCTCAGAGTCTCTTAATGTTAATCAAAATACACATTTTTAAACCATAATTCTTATTGATCTTTGATTTAGGAGGATGACAGAGTCGATATGTTTTGGCTGAGACACATCTGATAGAAATATTATTGAATGAATTTGACTAAAAATATAAAGTTTACCAGAGTTTGAGCAGTATGAAAAAAATGAATCCATCAGTCAGATAACTCTCCAGCAAACCTTGGTATTTATTATATTTGGTATTTCTTGGCATGAAAACGGAACAGAGTGGACTGTGATGTTTGTGAGTCTCTCTGTCGTCTGACTGTTTGCTGTAAAACAAGACGAGAAGAAAACACACTTTTCACACTTTGATGAATGTACGACTGCAAACATGAATTTATCCAGACAAACACTGGACCATCATTAAACACAGCTGGAACACCTGGACGTCACATGTTTGTCTGCTGTGAGCTGAAAGTCACGACTCTCAAACAATTAAAGTGTGTTTTGGCAGATTTATATGAAAATCTAAAATGATAGAGTGATAATTATATGAATAATATCATGTGATATTATCTTCTGGGACTCTATACATTAAAGATATACTGTTCCTGATAGCTATAGATATTAAAACAACATTTTTAAGGTTAAATTCTGAAAACATAAACAACCTAAATACAAAACTAAATAATAATTAGCACTAAATAACAAAAGATTTGACAAATACTCTCTAAAGCAAACCAAGCAGCATCCATGAGCTCCGTGTTGTGGAGGACCAAACATGAATAACTAGAAAGAAAATCAGTGAATAGATTAAACTGTCAACAGTTTAAAGTGCTGCCAGCGCCCCCTAGAGGCCGCAGCCACAATAAGAACAAACAATACCCCGACGATTCATCTTATTTTTATTTATGCATCATATTCATTAGATCCATCTGTTTTTGGAGTTCTAGGAGTCCTGAGAGGAAAGTGAGGGGGAAAAAAGTCTGATCTAAATTATTTTCTCTCCTGTGTTTATGACTTAAAGGTCCAGTGTGTAAAATCTAGCAGGATTTATTGGCAGAATATGGCAGAAATGGAATATAATATGGCAGATGCTATTTGCACCCGGGTGTATACAGCCAACTAAAACTGCATGAAACTGCTTACATCTGTGGATTATTTTGAGTAACGGAGTCAGGATTTTTGGAAAGAGATGTTGCTGTTTTTCAAAGGTATTTTTTGGTGCTTCGAGCTCCACAAGTTGAGTTTTGTCGAGAGTAGAGAGAGTTTTGTAGAGAGAAGTGGTTAAAGAGCACTGCAGGCCAGAGGAAAAATGTGCATTTTTGATTTTGGGGTGAACTGTCCCTTTAGAGAGTTAGAATTAGAGTCAACTATATTGTTTGCAAAGGGAAGTTTGTCTCGCAGCGCTACAGTCTGTCGCTTCACATAAAATAAGACAAAAATATCACAGAAATATAAACATTTGACACAAAGCTGGACAGCTGCTTCACATAAAACATCCTAAACATGCATTTCACAAGTACTGCAGTGTTAATCAAACTTTTATCAAAATCGCAATATTTCCAAATCACAGAAGGTTCAAAATTTGTTAAAGGCAAAATGTGTCTTTAAACTTTTAAATGAGTGAATGTGATGAGACAAAGACGTCCTGTCCTGCACACCAGATTCTACAGATTTGGTTCAGATTCCTGCAAAAAAAATCATACCATAGTTATTTTAACATGTTAAATAACTAAAAACTAAAACAAATAAAAATGCAAACGAGTGCTGAAGTGCTTGTGTATTTATTGCACATTGCTCTGTTGCATTAAGTTCAGGTGGTCAGCAGCTTGATGGAGGTTGGAACACATGATAACTTCAAGCAATTAGATGAAAAGTAACTAAGTAGATTCCATAGTCAAATACATACTGAAGTATGAGACTTGAAAATCTACTCATAAAAATACAAGTATCCCCCCTAAAAAGTACTTAATTACAGTAATTTGAGTATTTGTAATTACAATCTGCAACCACTAGATGCCACTAAATCCCGCACACTGGTCCTTTAACAGCTGAGAAAAAAGTTTTGGAAGGTGAGTTTTTAAAACATTTTCATCAGCATCTTTGAGTGCTTATTGTTGTAATACTCATTTTGGCCACAAGAGGCTGCAGTGCCTCCAGAGCCAGAGTCTCCTGCTCTTTAGTCTCACTCACTCGATGCACACAAGTCCTGCAGCCGGTTGCAGGACCTGCAAGAGAACAACCTCCTAGTTGCAACCTACAAGCTGAAAATGGCAAATTAGCACCTGGGACGCTAACATACACAAGCTAACAGCTGTTAGCTTTTCTTTTGCAGCGATGTGATCATTTTAATGTCAGAGCTCACCTCCTGACGTGCAAATGTTCCACACCCTTGACGCTATTTTTCACCATCGCTGCATCCTGGGCTTAGCTCCGCCCAAGACATTTGTGATTGGTTTAAAGAAATGCAAACAAGGTGGGGTGTTTTTACCTCTATAGCAGATTGTCTATGTGAGACGCTGAGACGTCTGGCTGTGTGACACTACCTGCTCTTTAATCTTAAAACACAGGAGACGAAACAATTTAGATCAGACTTAGAAAAGTGAGCTTTTTATTTCTCATTTGCCTTTTCATCCTGTGGAGATCAGGACGCTTCATGATGTTAGAGACAGAGGCGTGAAAGGTCAGGGGTCAGATTAGGATTAAACCTCTGGACAGTCTGAATACACACAACTGATGTGATGAAAGTGAAGGTGGAATCATTGAATTTAACATTTATTTTACATTTTATTTTCATTTTCCTTCAGCAGGATTTTCTTCATGGGTGTGGTGATTTCTGGATTCTTTTTCTTTGTCCCTTTTTGTTCAGTTTATGTGACCATTTGATTTCCTCATGCACTCATTAATTTATCCACTGATCCGTCAGGTTTGGTCCTCCACACACACACTTCTCGGTGATGGCTGCTGTTTACAGGCTGGACGTTGTCACACCATCACTGGTATCTCTGCATCGTCTTATCTTGTCTCATCGTGCTGAAACGTGCGCACGCGTCCGCTCTTAGCGATATTTTAGCTTCTTTTTTTTTACCTTCCGTGCCGATTGTCACCGCTAGACTCAGAGCGAGCTCTCCGCCGCCAGCCCAGCGAGGAGGACTGCCATTCTCTTTTTTACTCCTCTCCAATTCTCCCCCCTCCCCCCACCCTCTCCTCCCTCCACATAACTACTGATGCCTTTGCCCCCAACCTATCGCTTTAAAAGTACACAGTATGTCGAGTTTGACTCACCTGAGGAGACAGAGAAAAGAGCGAGGGTGCCATTGGGACAACACAAGAAGAAATAAAGTGATGTTTCGGGGTAAGCACAGTTTAGGAATAGTCCTTTACCTCTGTTCTCTCACTCAGTTTCTGTTCCTCCTCCTCCTCCTCCTCCTCCCTTTCCTTCTGTTCAGACATATTTCCTCCCTTTTTTTCCTCCGTCGTGTGTCTGTGTTTTGTGTGCTTGATGACTCCATCTCTCTTTTGTGTTCCCTGTTTCTTTTTGCATCTCCAGTGGTCATTTTTCCTTCAGAAGTCAGAAGCTCAGAGTGTCCAGGCTCAGACTGTTGTAGACTAGTGAGATACAGTATGTGCAGTGTTCGTGCTGGTGACTTTGTGTCCTTTTAAAGTGCTTCTTTGTGGGCGAAAATATTTCCATCACCATTTTTCCAGCTAGAGGGATGCTAGTCTGACCAATCTGGCAACCCACACAGCTAACGGCCGATTGGCTCAACTGTCCTGTTAAGTTTTTTTAGCCTCTAACTACTGTAGATCCTGTTAGCTGTAACTGTAGACAGAGTGCCAGATTTACACCAACACTCCCTCAGCTTCTCTCCCCAAGCTCCTCCCCTCGCAACCTTTGACCAATCAGCTGAAGGCTTTAGATGCGCGAGAGCACCAATCAGCTCTCTCCTGTCTAACGTCCGGTCAGGGAGGGGACGGAGACGAGGGCAGGAAGTCCATTCAGAGTGTTGGGACATAGCCGTAGGAGAACATTTATTAAAGCATTGATTGTTCTAAAGAGTCGGCTTCCGCTCGCTAACCTCCCCTCCCTCCCTCTCTCTGATTGGTCTGTTTGCAGTTGGAAGAGGACAGGCACCAACCGCGGCCCAATCAGCTGAGGAGGCTGGCCTCCTACGTCTTCTCCTCCTCCACGCTGGAGACGGAGCAGTATCCCCACGGAGGAGGCAGCTTCATCCAGAGGAGCCGCTCGGCCGAGAGCAGCCCCGCCCACATCACCGCCGTCAACGCCTCGGCCCGGCGGCGGCACGGCGGCGGCACCTTGCCGACCCCCGGCAGCCCGCGGAGCAGACACGTCCTGAGCGTGTCGAGGACGCAGCTGCAGCAGATGTTAGCCAAGCTGATGAACAAGAACAGCAGCTGAGAGGACTGAGAGACGGACTCAGAGCGCGCGTACACACACAGACACACACACACACACACACACACACACACACACACACACACACACACACACACACAAATGTATCCATCCACACATGTATGCAGAGCTGGTCAAAGCATTTTCGAGGGCCAGGGCAGAACTCGGCCCCCTCCCTGGGACACGCTGTGTCACCTCCAGAGGAGCTTTAATAAATTAAGGTCAGCAATTAACAATTATTTCATTATTGATTAATTTGTAAATCTTTGAAATTTATTTGATTTAACCTCAATAAAATGTCAATAAACGAGACAAAGTGACACTTTTTAAAGTTCCCATGAAACAGCTGCAGGGTTATTGCAGCTTATTGGTCACGTTTCCTGTAAAAACATGCAGATGGGGAGGGACGTGTCACACACATTGCCAGGCCTTCCCAGCGCTGTGCGTTACACCCGTGCAGCTAAAGCCGTCCTATCAGCTGACTCTTCCTGGACTGACCAAACAGCCTCAGAGACCAACGGAGGACAGCCTGACTACGAGGAACAGGTTACAGTGCCGAAGTGGTTTTCTTGCTGGGTTTGGCTGAGCTAACAGCAGTTAGCTAAGTTACTTTAGCAACAAGTAAATCTATCTGTCCATCAGGAAATTCTATAAACCACCTCAATACTGTATTCCCTGTTTTTAACTGTTCTGTCGCCCGCTAACTGCAACCAACAGTCACAGTTAGCTGCTTTAGCAACAAGTCAGCTGCTAAAACTATCTGTCCATGAGGAAACTTCATAAACCAGCTCAGTCCTGGATTCTCTGTCGGTCTCAGAGGCTGTGTTTGTCCTGGATGCCGGTCTTATTCACTGCTGAGCCCAGTTCTGTCGCCCGCTAACCGCAGCTAACAGTCACAGTTAGCTGCTTTAGCAAAGTTAAGCTGCTAAAGCTATCTGTCCATGAGGAAACTCTGTAATTAAACCAGTGAGTGTTGAAGCTGACATCAGAGGGGAAACAATAAAATATTTTCTCCATAAAACCTGATCCAGTTTCACCCAAATCGGTGAATGAAGTTATTGGTATGCACCCTCCAAGGGTTACCACAGGGCAAAGAATCATGGGAGTTCAGTAAAGATTTAGAATTATTTTCCAAATGTTGCCATGAATGAAAAATACCTGAAATTAACTACAAGAAAGCAAATTATTTACAAAGCACCTGTATAGGAACAATTCTGTCCAAAACATTTTGACCTTTTTATGACCTACAAAACAACTTTTTTTGTCATTGTTGGGCAGGTTACTGGTGTATATGTGACGTATATCACAACACATATGTGATTAACACACATGAACATTGATTTTGACTTCATGGGAACTTTAAATAAAGAAACACGCTCTGATTTTGAGCCCGTAAATCCTAAAATCATTCAGTTTGAACACATCAGTAGTGAGCTGGGAGGACACTGCTTCTTTAAACACCAATGCAGCAATAAAAAAAAAAAAAAAAAAAGTTAACTAAGAGTTGATTTCATATGTGTAATTTGCTGGTTTGCGCCCCCTAGTGGCTCAGTTTGCTTCAGGCCGGCTCTGCGTTTGCAAACACACACATGAATTTCCACATATATGAACCTGAGAGCCAGATAATAACCACAGCAAGCCATATTACAGACACACACACACACACACACACACACACACACACACACACACACACACACACTCACTCACGTAGCTCTCCCAACGGAGCAGAGGGACAGACAGAGAAGAAGAAGAGGAGAAAAGACAAGGAAGTACGACGGGAAATATTTTCCATGCAATAAACTCTACGAAGCCTCTCTGCAAACCTTACGTTGCACACGCCACAGACCTGGCAAACTGCAGGAAAGGATGAGAAACTGAACATTTCCTTCTTGTTTCTGTGAAGAAGAGGAACATGGAACAGAGCGAGGCTGCTAACAGACTGTTAAGCTTTACAGCGTCTGTGCATTTATTTTATTTTCGTTCTTTTTCCTGCGGAAGTGAAGGAGCGATCGTCGAGGAATGCAGGTCGTCCCGACGATCCAAGTTTTTTGCACCGAGACTTTGGAGTCGGCGTTTCCCTTCCGATCACCCCATCCACCGAGCAATACACCGACACCGCTTCCCAACGCGTCTTCACCGACACAAAACCAGTGATCTGAACGTCTCGCTCGCTTCATTAAATGTTGTGTGTGACGAGAGGAGTGTGAGTTTTCTCTGTGAAAAGGTTCCCTGAAAGTGTGACAACTGATCCGTCACTTTGATCGCTAATCAAAGCCTTTATGACAAAAACTGTTACTGTGCTGTAGGGTCTCTGGGTGGAAGTACGGTGGCCCTGAAGTGCAAATATTTCACACACACTCACACACACACACACACACACACACACACACACAAAAACCACAGCAACATTTTAGAGAAAAACAGCCGACACAATGACATTTCATAAAACCACAAAACCCCGAAACATGTCACCAAATCACATTTCACAGCTCTGAAATGTGACAATGTGGCAGAAAACAAAATAAAAAACATCACAATATTAATTTTATACAAATATTTCACAAAACATAAAAAAGAACAAAAACACTGCGACCAGAAAGAAAACAAAATGACAATAAACAAACCGAAGACATGAACACAGAAAAGACATTTTTGCAAAACAAATTAACAAACAAAAGAAAATAAAACAGAACCTGACCTTTTTTTTTTTTTGCTGAATGTAGCAATTGCTAATTTTATTTTCTCATTTTAATTTATTTCCTGGAATGTTTCATTTGAAATAAAAACTCTGTTGTATTTTGCTGTTAGGGGCCGCCATGTGACGGGACAGCGGCGCTCAGAGACGTCTCTTTGCGTTCAAAGTGCCCCGTGTTCAGTGTGACTCTTTAGCTGAAATGTTTATGATTGGTCGGGGAGCTCGAGTGGAGGCGGAGCTCTGAGTGTGTATGAGGAGTCGAGCTGTTAAATGTGACGTAGAGCATCATGGGAGGAGAGACGTCGTACAGTTTCATTGGCTGTGGTTTGTAAAGAATGAAGTGGCGTAGTTTGTCGTGTGATTGTTTCAGCTGTGACGTTTCTCTGGAGATTATGACTTCATTTCCTCCTCATCCAAACATGTCTGTCGCTCTGTCCACCATTTTGGTCCAGACTCAAATGTCTTACCTCCTGCTGGATCCACAGAGGACGAATCCATCTGATTTGGCTGGTCGTGATCGCTCCTGTAGCGCCACCATGAGGTTGACATTTGTGGTTCTGAGTGAAATATCTTGACAGCTATTGGTCAAAAAGAGGCAAAGTCACGCCCCGTCCAGGTCACTATCATGGGACTACACCTTTAAAATATGACCGTCTGGCGACAGACAGATTATTTGTTGATCCTGTTTGAACTGTGTCACCAGTCAGACACATGATGTTTGTCAGTTTAAAAGAAAGTCACAGTTTGTCAGAGTTTAGTTTTATGTGAAGTGGCTCAGTGAACAAAATCTCTCTCATCATCAACACCAACACGGACTTTATGCTGGAAAATGTAATCGCATTACTTTCACAATAGCTGAAATCAGAGAATTTGGACTTGGAGACGTTCCATTTATCAAGTCTTTCCTCTCACGATTGTTTTGATCAATCTGCTGATCATTTTTCCTATTAACTGATAAGTTGTTTGGTCCATAAAATGACAGAAAATGGTGAAAAATGTTGATCAAAGTCCTAAGATGACGTATTTAAATGTCTCATTTTGTCCACAACTCAAAAATATTCAGTTTACTGTCATAGAGGAGTAAAGAAACCAGAAAATATTCACATTTAAAATATTCACTGAAGCTGAAGTCAGAGAATTTAAAAAAAAAAAAACTTCTGATCATCAAAATCCTGTATCCTTAATCCTGTGATCAGGATTGAATGATCAGGTTATCTGATCAGGTTATCTGTGGTTTCCACAAAACAGTTTAGTATTGATCAGGACTTACATGTGTCCTTATTATGATAACAGGATTCTGTACTTCCTGTTCTGTCCATTTCGTCGTTCCTCTCAAGCTGAAAACAAAAACAGGAAGGCGACTGACAAGTCGCGTTGCTGTTTGAGGTCTGGAGGTGATTAAGTCATAATCTCAAGGTAACGATTGTCAGGATCCACAGCCGGTCAGTTACAGAAGGTTGTTGTGCAGATTTAATGTGCATCACTGGACGTTCGGCTGTGGTGTGTGAGATAAATCAGGTCTTCCAGAGGACGAGGTCGATGCGGTGTCCTTCATCAGGACTGTCAGTTAGAGATGCAGTCAGAAGGATTTGACGTTGTCAGATGGGTTCAGGCTGCCGTGCTGCTGAGGGTTTGGTGAGTCTTCAGTGAGTGTGACTTCATCCTGCAGCGGTCTCTGGCTCCTGACGTCTCGTCATGTGTTTGGGTCACCGTCTTATTTCCATCGTGCTTCCTCTTCCATCACTATTTTCTGACCGCTCGCTGGACTTCACTGTTGCACTTTATCACTGAGCGGACCGCGGAGGGGCATCAGGCCGGGCCGGGGGTCTCACTGTATGGATGCAAAACATGGATGCAATAACTGGAATGTGGGATGGTGTAACAAAAAAAGAGACTTATTTAAATGGTGGTT
Organism: Lutjanus erythropterus; assembly: GCA_020091685.1. Lineage (NCBI taxonomy): Eukaryota > Metazoa > Chordata > Actinopteri > Lutjaniformes > Lutjanidae > Lutjanus > Lutjanus erythropterus. Next base: position 1,530,505 of record CM034593.1, on the reverse strand, counting down.
TACATTCAGATCATACCATTAATTCTTTGAGTGCTTTTCTTTCTTCCAGGCAGCCGTTGGTTTCAGTTCATGTTTATGAAATCAACCTTGAAGCGTCCTTGAACTCACCACCAGTGAGAGTGTTGAATTCTGCTCTGAAATGCCAGAAAGGTTTATATTAATGAGGATATATACGGTTCTGCAGCAGGTGGCTGCCCATCGTAGAGTTTTGATCCGCTCGATGCTTCTGCCTGTTTTTCCTCAGTTCTCGTTCCTGAACACGCAGGTTCCAGTGGAGTTCAGTTTAGAGGTGCAACGGATCACAGTTGTCCCGTGTTCCGTAAGGAACAGTCAGCTCTGTGTCTGTCTGTGTTGGTTGGCTGTTACTCATGACTTCTAACCAATCAGACAGTGCCGTGGGCGGGACAATGAACCAGACTACAGAGTGTGGTTGTGTATTGTACTGTACAGTATATAATTATATATTATTTGTACTATAGTATGTACATACTACAGTACTGTATAATATAGTAGAGTACAGTATATTAAAAATATATGGAATAGTATTATTATTATTATTATTATTGTTATTGTTATTATGGTGTGTACATATATATTATAATTATAATTATTATTATTATTACATTACTGTGTTAATAACTACAAGCAGAGAGAGATCAAAGCCAAGTGAACTTTTTAAATAATTTAATCCTAATCACACCTCTTTTTTCTTTTTTGCTGATTCGAAAAATGAGGATGATAAAATCTGAACTGTAAAGTTTGTGATCTGTTGCAGCCCTAGTTCAGTGTGATAAAAAGTTTACTGTAGTTCAAGTGTAAGTACAACAATCCTCCAGGAGCCTCCTCCTATAGCCAATGAGGTTCTTCCCATTTTGGACCTGCGTGTTCAGTAATTTTCTGAGGCTCCTCCCTATTTCACAAATCCAGGAATTTGACACCATTTATTAGAGAACATTTCATTAAAATAGATTTTCCACTATTATTTCTGTGGCCTAGAACAGTGTAGCCTGTGGAGTTTCAGTTACACCCCCCGCTGATCACTATGCTTAATTACACTTTCACTATACATTTTGTTCCACCAGTTTTTCTGGGGTTCCTTTGAAAGTAAAAATAAAATACTAAAATTAAAATGAATGGCACGAGGCCTTTCATACCAAATTAACAGTACCAATAACAAGAAAAACATTTTCACAGAACTCTTGGGTAAATAATCTAATAAAGAGTACAGTCTCCACCTGCTCTGCTGAGATAACTGTTAGGATTTGGTGCCATATTAATAAAACAGAAAATACTGAAAAAAAACTGGCTGCCTGGAAGGAAGGAAAACTTTAGAACTGTAAGAAACGATGAACAGGAATAAAAATTAATGGGATGAAATAAACAAGAACCACCACTATGACCCCACAGTGGCTCCAGTACAGCAGGGCGACGGGTCTCTTATTTCACGGCGCTGTGCGTCATTTCCTCCATTTCACAAGCAATGAGACAGACTAACATTACAGTCAGTAACTGTTGTGTTGTCAGGGCATGCATAGTAAATATAGTCTGTTTCAGTGATGTGTTGACCTAGAAACAAGTTGGACTGTTGTGTTATCTGTTGGTTTTAGTAAAAGTATGTTACCGTGTCTCCATTTTGAAAATGGCTGAAAATGGTAGAATTGTCAGAAGTTATATTTTGGTGGTTTAGTTGGTAGGAGAGTGTGAGCAAATGACATCCAACATTGGCCCAGGTGGCCTGGGATCAGCGGACTGACTCCTAAATGTGAATTAGTCTGGAACATCTGGACACAATAAGATAAACCTGCAGGAGGTTTCTGTTCTTCATGCCCTTCTGGCATGTTAGTGAGGTATATGGTATTATGATAGTGTTTGTGTGAAACAGTTTAACTTCAGTCCACTGCAGACCATGCTCCATGAACTGATCGTCATAGCGACCGTATTCCCACAGCTGGGAAACAACACACACTCAGGAGCTCTGCTTTGGTCTTAGAAGCTCACCTTTTCCTCTGCTCAGTACACATTCACCATCACTCTGACGCCACAGACTGTCACCCTGTCTCACACTGGCTCACTACGATACACTCCTCTGACCAATCAGCAGTCCACAGTGTTTCTTGGCTTACCTCTATCATCAGGACTAAATCCCAAACAGGAGCAGAGACATTTCTCTTTTTTACCAGTTAGTCCTGTACCGTTATCCCCCAGACATCATGTTTCTCAGCTGCTGTCTTGTCCACCAGTAGAGAGACTGACCTCTGGTGGTGAGAGCTGCTCACTACAACACAGCATCTTAATACAGCATCTCTGTATCAGTTCAATAGAAAGAGGAGCGTCTGTTGAGCGTCTGTGAGGGCATTGAAAATCATGAGCCAGGATTTCTTAACACCCTGGTATATTGTAACACCTTCATACCCCCAAACCCAACCCGCAACCAATCAGAACAACAAAACATGTGACAGAGCAGTGCTAGGAGACTAAATGGCAGTCGCCTGATCCCAATCTTTCTCGTATTACAGCTAAACAGTACGCTACATATGTTTCTGAAAACACTGGAGGCACAAATAGAAAAAGCAGTAACAAAATCTTGATCCATAATTGATTGGCAGTTTGACAGTTTGACCTGAGATTCGGGAGCCTGAGGCGTTGATGAACAGTCCTGCTGACTGGGCGCAGTTAGACAGACCTACAACCAACCTGCCCCATATTAAATAAATGGTTGTGATTGGATCCAAGGCAGGTGGAGTCCTGTCTGAACAGAAGGAGGATGGATCCTGATGGATTGGAGATTCGTCTGGTTCCTGGGCTAAAAGTCAGGAGGAAACACCATCAAATCAATAAACATCCAGTGATGAGAATCAACATTAAAATCTCTGATGGTGGAAAAGCTGATTTGTCAGAGAAGTTTATATTTTGATCCAAAGTCCCGTAAATCCCAACATTGCTCCAGAAGTTGAAGTGATTCAACTTCAACTCCACAAATGTCTTGTTTCCTAAGAGCTGATGCAGATGCGTGGTAGATTCTACAGGATGAGCCAACGCGTACAGAACAGATGTTTTGGCTCAACAACAAATAAATAAATGCAACAGTTTGCATCTTTTTAAGTTATGACAGCTTCCAATGAAATCATGTTCAACCAGCAAACTGCATCATAAAATAAATATCATCTAACTAGTTTTCCACATTATTTATAAGGTATTTCTAAGTTTTATAAAGAGCACAACTTTTTAAATGAACAACTGTAAACTGTAAAGGGATAGTTCACCCCAAACTCATCCATCCATCCATCTTCAACCGCTCATCTGAAGTCGGGTTGTGGAGGTAACAGTTCCACATTAGCCAGCTCTGACTGGAGGATCCCGAGATGTTCCCAGGCCAGGGTGGACGATCCTTCCACCTAGTCCTCCCAGCTGGACGTGCCTGGAACACCTCCCTAGGGAGGTGACCAGGTGGCATCCTTATGAGATGCCCAAACCACCTCAACTGGCTCCTTTCTACGCAAAGGAGCAGTGGCTCTACTCCGAGTTCCTCATGGATGATTGAGCTTCTCACCCTGTCCCCAGGGGAGATGCCAGCCACCGTCCTGAGAAAACTCATTTTGGCCACTTGAGTCCATGTTCTTGTTCTTTAGGTCATGACTGTTACTGTAGACTAACAGTTAATTTTGTGGACAAACAAGAGAGGATTCGGGATTTGGGTCGACTGCTCAAAGAAAAAAAAATACATTTGAAAAACTCAACAGCAATTTCTCTGTCCAGAAAATTATGACTCGGTTACAAGATGAATAAACAGCAGCCAGCCAGAGGAAAAGCATGTATTTTTGATTTTGGGGTGAACTGTCCCTTTAAGAAATTAATTAATTCAACAACAACATTGTTAAGCCAGTAACTCCAGTTTTTTAAACATGACATTTAAATCTTGACAAAACACACAAGTAAATTGCCCCACAAATTATAATTAAACAAACTGACCAAGCCAATTTCATTAAGTTACTACAACTTAAAATTTATTTCAAATAAATTAACACAAAATTTTTATGTTGAAATTAATTGTAACTGCTAACATTATTATGTCCACAAAATACATCAAAATAACATTTGAACCTTAACAAGTTTACCTAAATCAGTAAATATGATTTTTTTTATCTTGTAATCATGCATTTAATGAAATGATGGTAGTTTTTAGAGTGCACACCCTCTGATGATGAAACTTGACTCACAGACACAGAAAGTAAAATACTGGCTTTACGTTCTCTCATATTGCAGCAGAAAATCTTTATAAGACATACAACTGGTTTTACTGGTTGATTTCTCCAGTTCATCCATAATTATACATTTTCTAATTTGAACGCAGCGTTTTGTCTTTAAACCAGTTCCATCCTGAGAGTTAGAGGGTTTCAGTAGAAATTCATTTGTGATGGAGTTTGTGGATTGTTCCTGTCAGAACAATGAGCCGTTGGATTGGTTGTGTGTTGAGTTGTTTTCAAGTCGCCGCAGACGTCTTACCAAAGCGGCGCTCTGTTATTCGTTACTTTGAATGTCACTGGAACAGCAGAGTCTCCTGAACATGTCCAGACTCGTGTCGGAGCGCACGTCCAACATCTGGCTAGACGAGACCAGCTTGGGCGGCCATTTTGTGCAGTGAAAGCCAAACAGTTGCTTTCTCAGTGTGTTAAAGGGCTACATTAACTAAATATGCACCACTCGCTGTTTCATTAAGCTTCAGGCGTTCACATTCGCTCAGCCTGAGCAGGAGGCGTCCCTCTGAGCTGAGGCTCGTCTCTGCTCCGGTCTGATGGGGGGGTGGGGACAACCCCAGTTCGTTTTCATGCTGCTTCACGCTGAGTTCAGGACGTCCTGTTCGTTTTATATTTAGCATAGCGTTACACTATAACCACTTAGAGAATGTATGAAGTGGACTAGCTGCTAACTCTGAACTTTATTTTGCACGCCTGCAAAGTGATTCACCTGCCGTCCAAGATTGTCACTGATACATGTCAATGTTTTGTCCCGTGTCACCACAAACGCAGTGCCACCTTCGGTTCAAAACAGGCGGTAGGAAGCTTTGAGTGTGCTTATTCTGCTGACGACACCATGCTGAGTTTAAAAAAATACAATCCACAGCATTAATGACGGTATGTCGTACCAAAAGACTGTTTACCGACTGTCGCCACTCTTTGCATGAGATCTCCTGTTTGTACGACATGCACCTCTGACTGTCAAATGACTGAAAACAGCACTGTACTGTAATTACAACAAAAACACAGTGAATATACACCTCTGACTGAAAAACGTCTGTGATTTTTTTTGTAAATAACTCACGCCGCTACTAGAGGGGATACTCACGGATCAGAGCTGTTGAGTCCGGAGCTGACTTAAACACGACACGATGCAGCTGGAGCTTCTTTTTTTTGTCCTGATCCAAGTCCAGAATACACAATCACATCTTTTATTCTGCGGCGTTACATCCAGTGTTCTGTTGGTTGGTGGAGGAAGTCGTGATGCTCGAGTCTGTTCACACATCATGAACTTTGAGTCTGAAGTTCTGAACTATGTGATTTTTTTTTTTTACTTTTATGTGTCATTTTTGCTGTTTTGGACTTTATTCCCAAAGATCATGATTGTCACAACAACAAAACTAATGTGAAACTGTCCTCCATAAACTTAGTGTTTCCCAGCAATGAAGCTAAAAGAGGTGCAGTTCTTTTGTAGTTTCCTTGGTTTCTGGTTCTTTGTTCTTCATCATGTCTAGAAGGAAACCCCAGACCTGCGAGAAATATCATTTTAAACCAAACCATGATTCTTCCCGAAACAAATCTCACAAGAGTTCAGTGGTTTCCTTCTAAACACGACCGTTTCTGTTGGACTTGAATCAGTTTTGGAGTCAGTCGACCTTTGAAAAGGCATTTCCAGTGCATTCATTCATTCAGTGTGAAACAAAACAACTAAAATAAGAAACAGGATTTTAAAAAAACCTGAAATTGTCCTTCAAACCTTTACATGTGTAGCACAGGTCAAAAATACTGACAGTAGACTGGCAGTACACTCCAAACAAAATGTGTTCTTGAAGGTCCAACTGCTGCTCAGTGTCATGAGCAAATGATTGTATAATGACTCCAATTATTCATTTAATAAAGTGCAAAATTTAAAATTATATATATATATTGTACAGCAGTATACAGCAGTTTTATTTTGTAGCCCTGGTCCACCCTCATGTGTCGTGTCTTTACTTCCTGTCTTTGTCCTTTTCCCACCTTGTTTGAATAGCATTAACTCCACCTGTGTCTGATTAGTTCCTTGCCTCTTTCGTCCCTGTGTTTTGTTTGTGTTGACCGTACCGTCACGGTGTGTCAAAACTAAACAAGATGGTGGACCCAAAAATGCAGATGGAGCGAAGCAGAAACAGTTCAAATGAGGAACAAAAGTCCAAAAAACAAATCCAAAGTCCATCAAATACAACAAAGATCTGAAACACGGGCGATGACACCAAAGGATGGCGATGAACTGACACAGAAACAGAAAAACAGAAGGAACTAATCAGACACAGATGGAGCTAATGGTAATCAAAAAAGGCGGGAAAAGGACAAAGACAGGAAGTAAAGAAGACACACGAGGGAGAACCAGGACTACAAAAGAAAACGGGAACCAACTAATAAAAAGGCCAAACCATGACACAGATGTTTTTAACTGTGAGAACATGTCAGATTTGGAGTGTTGTGTTCGTCTGACTGTTGCTACTCATGTTATTCAAATGTTCATTTGGTCGGAGTTGATTTAAGCAAGAAAATTTGAAACCCACACTGTAACTTGTAAAATATTCTGTTGACTACAAATTACTGATATGTAGAAGCGCAGTATTTAGATGTGTTGGTAAACAGCAGTAGTCAAAAAATTAGGCTACTTTTCTTCACCCCAGAAAAATTTATGAAGGTTTTTATTCGCACATTACTGCAACTTTGAAGCCTTTATGTCCTCAGACTGTCCTCAAAACGAGATGAGAGCAGATTTATCAGAAACCGTCCCACAAACTGTTTTCACAGTCTGACACAAAACATTTATACCTCATAAATCACACACTAGAATTATGTAAATGTAAAAAAAAAGGTATTATGCTCCTCTCAAACATACATTTTAATGCATATTTGATATGTTAGTGCTGATCTTTATGGAATAACAGGGTGATATTGTACAGATATTGTGTCTGTAGAGAGAACTCACTGCTTCGTGTCTTTAGAGGTGAACACCCGTCTCTCCGCGTTAGTTTTGTTTAGACATTAATCAGATCAGTATGGACCTCATGTATCACTAACAGCTGATTCTCAAAGACACATTCAGATATTTTAAGAAATATTTATTTGTCTTAATTTTGTCCACAGAGGACGGGCGTCACTTTCATCTCCGTGTCCAGAGAGGTCCAGGAGGTGATTAGCCTAGCTTAGCACAAAGACTGGAAGCAGGGGGAAACTGCTAGCCTGGCTCAGGTCCAACATTTAGACAAATCTTATGACACTCTTAGAAATAAGGTTCCAAAAGGGTTCTTCCTGAAGGGCTGAGGTTCTACCTAGAACCATTTGCTTCAGAAGAATGCTTTAACAAAACAAACTCTGGGAATATAAAAGGGTTCTTGGTAGAATGCCTTGAGTGTGTTCTAGTTCAAACTCTTGGAATATTACATATATTTATTTATTTATTTATATTAGTTCTCTGTAGATTCTCCTGAGTGAGTTCTACATAAAACACAAGGAATATAAAAGGGTTTTCAGTAGAACACCCTGCGTGGGTTCTTGTTGGCACCCTTATAAGGTGGAAGGGTTCTGGAAAGGTTTGGATTCGCTGCTCCCAGCGGTTAACGGCTAACAAATAGCTTCAATGCTAACTGCTGCTAAAACCACATTGTCTCATTTTTTGTTTCTGTTTCTACATCTGTTGATCAAACAAGATACAACAAGTAAATCACACGGACATGGAGTTGTTGCAAAGCAGATTTTATCTCTTTGTTAGCTTTAAGTTAGGCAGGCTAGTATTTTTAACATGCTGTCTCTGCTAAGCTAGGCTCAGTGTATTGGTATTTAGTCATTTTTTCTATTTCTGTGTCTACTGATTAAACAATACAAAACATGTAAATCAGGCAGTTTTGGAGTTGCCTTCTGGTGCTGCTTAGGTTAGCATTTCACCTCACGCTTCCAGTCTTTGTGCTAAGCTAAGCTAAAGGCATCCTGGAAAGTTCTCATCTGACTCTGAGGTTGACACAAAAACAAGAATATTTCGTAACACATCTGATTGCTCCTTCAGCGTTTTTGCAATAACGGCAGAGTTTCTGTAGTGGATGTGAAGAGGATTGAAGAGCTCGCCGTGTTAGTTCAGTGTGATGATCCGTGAGTGTCTTTCACATGTACAATACAGTTAGCTTTTTTTTCTATCACTATATGATTGTACAGTACTGCTTGTATAATTTACAGGTAAAGCATGTATTTTAAACTTTTTGTAAATCCAAATGATAACTGTGTACATATATACAGAAATGTAGAAAGTAATTAGGTTTGCAGTTAATCTCTAATAGCATGATACTTAGCGGGGTTTAGTATGTATGTACAGGCTGTATGTTAAATCTTTATGAAGGGAAACACTTGAAAATCACCTGATATCAGACTGCGTGCTGTCTAAGGATAAACTCTGCAATGCATTTTTTGTGCCTTTTATATCAATGTATGTAATCTAGACAATCTTGAAAAGCTTGTGTACAACCAAAATGACATTAAAATGGTTTTGGGGGCAAATACATCAGTTTCTGTCGTCTTTCTTACCAGGAGAGCGACTGTTAGCAAAAGCAGATTGTTAGCTTCCTCTAAAGCATTAATGCACATTTTGTCTTTGTCATGACATGATTAAAATCACAGTAGTGATTTTGTGGGCTGTCTGCAGGATTGTTGTGGCCCAAAATGTCTGATTTCACGGAAGCTTTTTGCAAAATTGTTGGCCTTGTAGACTTCACAGGGATTTGTTAAATTTGCACAAACTGTTGTGATCACAACATCGCAACTTCCTGGAGGGACTGTTCAAAAAATTGCTGATACTGATGAAAAACTGGATGTTGTCATAAATAAGCACCCTAAATAATTTTTGGAATGGTTTCATTGGTTGTACATGTTATTAAACATACTGCTGATTAGTGTAAGGTCCTAGGAAACCTAGAAAGAGTTTTAATCACATTTTTTGGAAATATTGTCATTTAAGTTTTTGTACACGTTACTGACATTGGGTTTGGGTTGGGTGTGCCTATGCTTGAACATTTATTCCGAAAATTGTGCAGTTAATTCTGTGAACCCATCATAAATCAATGCATGTCAATTATCCCACCAAACAGGCGCAACAGAACCTCTCTGGTCTGCTTCATCAGCCTCTTTGACCTTGCATCAACTCAACAACATGGAACTGAAGCTGTTATATCACTCCAGACTCCTTTTACAAAAGTTAATTTTACCTCACAGGGCACTGGGCAGCCATTGCCTCGATCTGGAGCAAGTAATGGTAGTTCAGAGGTGCACTAATGTGTTAAAATTACTGTTCTGGTGTGGTGGCTTTGGAGAGAACATAGATGGCAGCTTCAGTTTCCTGTTGGACAAAGCTGTCTGACAGCAATGTAAAGCAGAGAAAATATTCTAAATATAGTGAACACTTAAACTGATATTGATTATTTAGGTGTCGTAAGCTGCTGACCCTGTGCACAGCAGGACATTGCTGAGCTTACTAGAGTGGTACTCCTGAGGGAGATGTCAATCAAACATGATCTGCTGTCTTGAGAAATGGTCTAAACAACCAATTTAGCTGTTTTTAAACTGGACTTTCACATTTATTTTCACTTAGATCTTTGTAGATGCTTAATAAGACACTCAACTTTGATTTCATAAACGAATGAATTTTTGCTTTTTCAAGCCAACTTTCTAGAGAATATCAGTAAACTCCATTCATTATGTTTCTGTGAAGAGTTGCATGCTGTCTTGTTTGGAGTTGATTCAGTTGTAATAAAGATTGTTGTTGATTTGTTTCCAGGTGCTGTCGCCCACAGAGCAGAGCACCCCGTCTCCGCCCTCCCCAGATTATCGGACAAAGGGCCAGAGTGACGAGAAGGAGCATTTCCACATCCTTCCTCAGCTCCAGGCCAAGAGGGCCGACTTCCTCACCGTCATGCTAACTGGTACCTTGCCTCAGCGTCGGAGCTTTGCCGCACCAGACGAAGAAGTCCCAGAAACTCCGGGGCCAAAGGATGACGATGTCACGAAGAGTGAGTCCAACAGTGAGGCCAGTCAGAAGAGCACTGAACGCAGCCAGGACGCTGCACCTTCAACACTCATGGCCGAGGACCAGAGGGGCCAGAGGGAGCACGCTTCAGCTGCTGATGCAGACCCGGATCTGGAGGATGCTTCCAAAACCCTAGTTCTCTTCTCACCTGGAGACACTCGCAAGTCTCCCTCTGGTGGTGATCATGTTCTAGAGGGCGAGTTGGCCACGCCATGCGCCCTCACCTCCCGTAATGACCGCCTCCTGGTTGGGGAGGCAATTCAGCCTGAACCCTCTGAGACCGGCCGGTTGTCTCCTGCTCTCAGGTCAGACCTGAGGCCGTCCACTCCCATCGCTCCTGCATCACCACCCTTCACCAAAGTTGAGCGCACTTTCATCCATATTGCAGAGACATCACACCTCAACGTCATGTCTTCCAACGGTCACTCTGCCAAGGACAGTGACCGGGAAGTCTTGGCCATCATGAAGGCATCAGCTGTAGAGGATGAAACCCATGAGCAGGGGGGTGCACCAGAGACAGAAGAGTCTCCAGAGGAGTCTGTCCCAGACCAAACTGCACCAGCTGACAAACGCCTCAGTACTGAGAATGGTCCGTCAACTATCCTGGCCCAGTCTTTGGAGCCTGTTCCAGAGGCCATGTCACCAGGTCTTGAACATAAAGATCTGTCACAGGAACCTAAGAAACAGCCATTATCCAGTGAAGAAGCAGTCAAGCTTCAGACAGCTGGACCGGAACCACTGCCTGCCATAAAGCCCAGAATCCGAAGCCGAATCCCAGTACTCATCTCTGAAGAGGACTCAGGCTCAGAGCAGTCCTCTTCCCTCTCGGCTCGGGCTCGGCTTCAGCAGCGAGCCAGGCAGCTAGACTTGGCCCGTCTGCTGGTCCAGAAGCAACAAGGTCGCTGGATGAGGAGGAGGATGCTGTCTGGGACATCGTCATCATTATCCTCTGGTGATGATGAGCGTCGGAGGGCTTCGGAAACTCTGTCCACCACCGGCTCAGAGGAGGACACGCACACTTCGGACGAATCCAGGAGGAGCTCCCGTCTGAAACCGACTGAGGAGCAAGGCTCCAAGGAGTGCAGGAGCCGGATCCCGAGGCCCGTCACCCCCATAAAAAGACCTTCAGTGGGGTTTGTTGCTGCTGCTACTCCTTCTCCTCTCTCCTTGCCAGACCCCAGCACTACCAAAGGAGCGTCATCCTTCACTAACGGGTATGATTTTTTTTTCTCTTTTAATTACAACCCCAATTCCAAAAGAACTGGGATGAAACATAAATAAAAACAGAATGTAATGATTTGCAAATATGTTTCAACCTATATTCAGTTGAATACAGTAAAGAGACAAGATGTTAAATGTTCAAAATGATAAACTTTGTTGTGTTTTGTGAATATAAACTCACCCTGAATTTGATGCCTGCAATACATTCCAAAAAAGTTGGGACAGGAGCATGTTTACCACTGTGATCCATCAGCTCTTCTTTTAACAACACTCAGTCAGTGTTTGTGAACTGAGGACACTAATTGTTGAAGTTTTGCACTGCTGTTGGAACACGTCCACAATGTGTCTTAGCATTGTCTCACTGAAATAAACAGGGACGTCTCTGAAAGGCAGCATATGTCATTCTAAAACCTGTATATATCTTTCAGCATTAATGGGGCCTTCTCAGATGTAACAGGTACCCATGATGCCATGTGCACTAACTCCCCCCATACCATCCCAGCTGCTTTTTTTTTTTTTAAGTCAGCATTGGTAACAATCTGGATGGTCCTTTTCCTGTAGCCCAGAGGACATGACGTCCAGAAATCTGAAACAATCTGAATATTGGTCAAAAGGGATTGGTAAATCATTGCATTCTGTTTTTATTTACATCTTACAAAGCATCCCAACTTTTTTGGAATTGGGGTGTGTTTTTTTTTAACATAAAATTTGAAGACATAAGTCCTTCTATTGATGCTTCTGTTCACAGGAATCAGAAAATTGGACTAAGCACTCTCAGCACTCAACGGAAAGCCAAACCTGTCTCACCCAGATCCTCCTCCTCATGTCCCCGTCCCTCTGCTGCCCCCGCCCCCTCCGGCAGCCCTCGAATGCCCCTGCGAGTCCTGTTTGGAACCCGACGCAGCCTTAGCTCCACCCACTGCAGGACTGACAGCCCCTCCCCTCAGAGAGTATGTCCGTCCAGGCAGCCCCTCTCGGTCCGAGCCCCGACCGTCCCCATGCTACCGCCCAGGACTACAACAACCATGCGGCGCAGCGCCTCGCAGGAAGCCACCGCCCAGACCTCCTCTGGCACCACGCCCGCCAGGACCAGGCCAAAACCAGCCGGTGCGGCCAAGGGGAAGCCAAATGCCAGGGAGAAGGTGGTGCCCGCTAGATAATACAAAGAGACTCATCGCTGAGACATATTTGTGTATAATCAGTCTTCGGACAAGCTACGCCTCAAAGGTTCTCACCTGATTCCATATTAGACTGTGATGTTACAATGACCTCCTTCAATTCATTTAATGTATACAGACCTCTTATATTTTCCAAGGACAGCTTATCGAACTATCTTCATGGGCTTCCAGTAATCTTGACTGACTGTCGTGCAGGAGCGTTGCTGCCATGGTGCTACGGATACGTCTGCTGCTCCCTGGTCAATCCCCGATTTAACTGGTTCCTGGAGCTGAGAATCATGGCCTCCAACAAGTCCAGTGTCAGAAACTCTCACCTTACACAGTACTCCCAGCTTGTCCACGGCTATGCTACTCTTCTACTGACAGTACCCTGCTTGGATCACATTGCATGGTGACGTATATCACAAATACATTGAATCTGTAGAGGGAAAACAACATGTACAAAAATCTGTACCTTTAAATTATTTCATATAGTTCTCCCCTTCCTATTGGGATAAACAGGCCAAAAACAGAGATCGAATTGGACTGCTTTGAATGCCCGAACTATGTTAATATGATAAATGATTCCTAACTATATCCTGTACTCATTATGGTCTTGGATAAAGAGAAGAGTTGGATGTGAACACAGAATAAATAGCTCGGCCGCTCGCCTCCTCCTCATGGTGTGACAATGGGCATGCTTTAATCATTCTATTTTCTGGGTGTTTTTATTTTGTTTATGCTCTGAATTGTATATAATAGAATCATTTCCCATAAAAGACATCTTTATTTTTTATCTTGCCAAGCAAAGTGTAAATTTCAAGTCTTTAACCTTCTGTTCCAATGTGTTGGCACTATGCCTGTTTTTTACGCATGAGAAAAACAGGGTTAACCATGAGAGGAAGTTATACCTGCTTGGATTCTGCTGACAGTGCAAAGGTCTGCTGGTTGTTGGAGCCCATGTTGTGTTTGTACGGGGTCGATGGGCACTGAGCTGTGAAGTAAAGTCTTGGTCATGTGGTCGGGCGTCTTGTCTTTCTTTCTCACTGGTCAAACCTGATCTGGATCCAGACTTTCCACTGGAGCTTGGGTCCCAGACCAGGTCCATCTTCACATCGTCCGTATAAAAACCAGGGAGACGAAACATGCTGCATTTTTAATCAACAAAGAGTCATCTGTAAACTGATATCTGCATATGAATGCAGAATCTAAAGGCAAGTGTCTGGTTATAGTCCAAGTGACAGAGGTAGGAAGTAACTAAGTACAAATACTGAACTGTACTTAGGTAGATTTTTCAGGTATCTGTACTTTACTAGAGTATTTATTTCTCTGACAACTTTTTACCTTTACTCCAAATATCTGTATTTTCTACCGCTCACATTTTCAAAACAGGCTTGTTACTTTTAGTTTTTGCATTTGAGGAGTTTTTGCATTTCAACCCAAATGGACGGAACAATAACATAAAAAGACAATTCACTGGTGGATCCATCAGACGACTGCAGGTTCAGTATTCACTTTAGTATAATACTCATGCTACAATATACAAAAATGGTATAAACACAATTATTATTGTTGTTGTTGTTGTTGTTGTTCATTTATTTATTTTATTTTTTTAATTCATTATTATAATGGGTCCAAGCTATGTCACGCTGAACTCATATTATTTTTGTTCTTATTATTCTTTCTTTTTTCTTTTTATGTTTCTCCTTTAAAAACGGTTTGTGCAGCAAAAACTGTGGGACAAAAACTCACCAAAATTGGCACTCATTGACCTCAAGGTGGCGTTGTAACCAAGTTTACATTTTTGCAATTATCTTGCAAATGGCTCAGCCAAGACTTGAAATTCTTTCACCATTTTAATTATCCAATTCATCTGCATCTTTTCTCAACTAGTCAGTTCGTCTCTGCTTTAAAAATGTCAGCTTTTATGACTTTTTCTCAATTTTATTTTTCTATTTTTCTCAATGAGTCATTATTCAGTCAAAGCATGAAATGCATGCAAATAAATTATTACAACAAATCTAAATTTCTTGACAACAATCCGCTGTATGTCCTACAGAGCTGATTTTTTTTTCAGCACATCTGCTGAATTCTGACAAAAGTTTGTTTCCTGTGACCTGTAAGCGATTCACAAGTCCATCACTCTATTTTTTTTTTTTTAATAAATATGAAAAATCACTGTACTTCTGTATCTCCACAAGTCTTCATTCAAATGTGACCTAAACCACCACAGATGTTCTGTAGATGGTTGATATCAAAAGTTTCAGATTGTGCTCAGATCAAACGATGAGTCTGCAGAGATATTTAATATCTTGATGTTATTTGTACTGTATTAACATTTTCTTTTTCGCTCGATGTTTGATGAAACGTCACCAAAATATTTGACAAAACACCTGAAAGCAGCAGAAATATGTATGATTTTCTTTCTGAATTTTATCACCAACATTTTAAATTTTATAAGCGTTTTAAGTTTAAACAGATGTGATGTGATTGGTCAACTTGTAAGACGGTGTGTATCAACTACATCTGTGACACCCTGTGTGTTTTATCAATGCTTGTTTGTTACAGACAAATACTCTCGATCTGCTTGGACCCTGTTCATTGTCTCTATTATTATTATTATTATTATTATTATTATTATTATTATTATTATTTCGTATTTTAAACTGTGTCTTAGGTTGTAGTTCCTCGGTCGTCCCCCAGGTGGTGGTGATGACACACCATAAAGAAGCAGGTGTTTAGAAGGGAACCCCAGACCCGCGAAATATCTCGCGAGATTTATCATTTTTAATCCAAACTATGATCTTTTCGTCACCATAACCGGTGTTTTCTGTCCCTAAACCTGGGACAGACATCGACGACATCGTTTCCCCATTATGAAACATAATCACTTTGTACAATGTGCACGATGAAGACGCAAAACGTACAAATCTCGCGAGAGTTTTTTTTTTAACCAAACAAGGGTTCCCGCCTTCTAGACTGAGAAGCAGCGCAGCGGTGATGACGCAGGTCCAAGATGGCGGCGCAGGTGGAGTTGTGTTGTTTGGAGAGTTTTCCCTCACACCTGAGTCCTCTGGATGTTCTCATGTCTAAATGTCACCTGGACTCGGTACTCGAGAACGACACCGACCCGCCGACCGTCCTCTTCACCCCGCAGCGGCCTCACGACTCCGGTAGGACGAGCATTTTGTTGCGCATTCACCCGACCACCGCGGAGGAGACAGCGGGCTGCGGAGGAGCGCAGTCCGGGGGCCGGCTCCGGCTCTTCACCAGCCGTTTCTTCATGCGCCTCCACGGGCTGCAGCGGCTCGGCAGCACCGGGACTGTACGGGTTCTGGAGCCGGTCAGCCTGGACAGAGTGGTGCTGGGAGCCCGCAGCAGGCAGAGCCTCCGCTGGGCCGGAGCTGAGCAGTTCACCCGCGGGCTGCTGGAGCTCTGCCGCCCGGGACAGTGGCTGCTGGCCCGGCGGGGAGAGCCGCTGCTGCTCCCCCGACACCCACTGCTGGGAGACGACCCGGGACAGGTGAGGCTCCGGAACAGGTGAATCCTATCCTGAATAAACATTCTGTTGATACTGAAATGTTATGTTGAAAGTTTAAGTTTTGATTTAATAGACTCACTATCAAGATATATTGTGTTTGAATGTTGATTTATTTAATTTAATTTAATAAACTTAAGCAACTTAAATATTTATTATGTGTATTGTAATAAACTTTGCCTTCACCGTTTTCTGACGTTTTATGGCCCAAACAACTAATCGATTAATTGTGAAAATAATCAACAGATTAATCGACTATGAAATATTTGCTAGTTTCAGCCCTAAACTAAATAATGAATTGATTGGTTGATTGATTTCCTCTGGTGTGTTCAGGTGCAGCAGCAGCTGTTGGAGCTGCTGGTGTTGGACTGCAGTCCTGTTACACAGGGACGGATCACCGCCGACACGTCTCTGGTTCTGACGGACTGCTGGGACCCAGTGGACACACCAGGTTCCGCCCCACCCTGCAGACCACTCACACTGTGTGTATCAGACTTCGCTCATTACGCCGATGGCCTTGGAGGAGGGCGCTCTCTTCTCGACAACAGGAAGCTGCTGGGCTCGGGGTTGTCCGGGGTCCTGCAGGCGCTGGAGTGCAGACTGGACGTGCGGGTGGTTGATGCAGGGCGACGGCTTGGGGTCAGAGGTCAGCAGGGTTCATCTGTGGATGTGGACAGCTGTGTGTTTGTGAGCAAGCAGCTGCTGCTCAGGCTGGGGCTGTTTAACCAGGAGTGGGTGAGGCTGTCGAGGCCAGGCGGAGCCGCCAGACCCACCGCAGGTCAGACAGAAGTGGGCGGAGCCTCCAGACCCACCGCAGGTCAAACAGAGGTGAACGGAGCCTCCAGACCCACCGCAGGTCAGACAGAAGTAGGCGGAGCCTTCAGACCCACCGCAGGTCAGACAGAAGTGGGCGGAGCCTTCAGACCCACCGCAGGTCAGACAGAAGTAGGCGGAGCCTTCAGACCCACTGTAGGTCAGATGGAAGTGGGCGGAGCCTCCAGACCTGCCCCAGGTCAGATGGAGTTGGGTGGAGTCAGGGAGCGGCTGGTGTCTGTGCAGGTAGTGGATTTGACTCAGAGTCCAGACCTGCAGAACCACGATGACACTGGATTCATATCAGAGACTCTGTGGTTCAACCTGACAGGAGGAGACGAGGTTCCTGAGAAGAGCTGCACACTGAGGATCAAGGTACACACACTCACACACACACACACACACACTGAATACAGGGTCGTCTCCCAACTGAAAAGACAAACATTCACGGTACACTCCACGTTTGGATCTATTTTTTAATTGACAGGATTGTCACAGTATTAATTAATTAATTAATTAAAACAGATTGATTGATAATGAAAATAATTGCTCCAAGAAAGATTTGAAAAATAGGTGCAAACATGTGGAGTGCACAGACGTATGTCTGTCAATTGACAATTGAGGACGTCATCTTGGACATTTTTCACCATTTTTTGACTTTTTATGGCCCAAACACCTCGAATAATCGAGAAAGTAGTGGATGATGAAAGTAATGTTTACTTGCAGTCCTGATGTCTTGTTGTTTTGTCTCAGAGGTGGAAAGCGTCTCCTCTGGCGCCCGGCGAGCAGCGCTCTGACAGCTTCTGTCGCTCAGCTTCTCCACTGTTGGCCAGAGAGCTTCACATCCAGCCGGTGGCGTCTCCGCTGTACAACAACCTGAGCTGCTACGACAACCTGCTGTCTGAACACTTCAGCACGCCAAGGTCAGCTGACGACAACGTGATGAAGCACTCAGATCATTTCCTGAAGTTAAAGTACTAAAACCACACTGTGAAAATACTCCAGTACATTCAGAACTAGGCTGAACGATTTGGAAGAATTATTTAATGACAATTATTTTGACTGCTATTGAAGTTGCAATATGATTTGCGATATCAGTAGGAATGCTGAGCAGTATATTGATATTATATCTTATCATCAAATTAGAATAGATATCACAGTAGATTCTGCATATCTTTATATCCTGATATGGCATAAGTGTTGTATTTTCTTGGTATTAAAGGATGTATTACAATAAATTTCTGAGTAATCTTCTGAATTTACCAGACTGCTGTTGTTCTATTATCTGCTTTTACCCACTTAGTCATTATATCCAATTTAGTTATAATTATTTGTCAAAAAATCTCATTGGGTTCATATTTTGTGAAAGTTGTGTCTACAGTATTGTTACAGTATTGTTACAGTATCGACGTATTTGGTCAAAAATATTGTGGTTTTCACTCATTGTGCGACCTTAACTGCTTCCACCTCTTGGAGTACACTAGAGCTGCAATGATTAATTGATTATTAATCAATAATGAAATTAATTGCCAACTATTTTGATAATCGATTAGTCAGTTTTTTAATGTTTTATTATTTGACCATATTGTTGCATTAATTCAGCCAACAAGTTTTTTCTCAAAGGAGGAGAAGTCCGAGCTTCTCTGCTGAGCCTTCATCAGTGGACTAACTTTGGTGTTGGTCTTTGTACTGTGTGACCTCAGAGCGGAACAAACTCCCAGTCTGACCAGTTTGTGTTCTCTGTGTGCAGACTGGTTTCACAGGGAGACATCCTGACAGTTCCAGTTGAAAACCATCCAGACCTGCTGGAGAACAATTCAGAAGGAATACACAGGTACAGACATCATCATCATCATCATCATCATCATCATCAGCCTGCTGATGACTGAACACGACACGAGGGATTAATATGTTTAATATAAAGCAGATTTATTCAGATCATTTCGATTCAAAGGTTTCTGAGCTCTGATGGGATTTTATAAATAATACAGATTTATTATTAATTAATACATTAATTCTGATAAAATTAGGGCTGTCCCCAACTCAGATTTTCTTTAGTTGAATCAGATTCAGTCGTTCCATATGAATAGTTAACGATCCGTTCTTTTTTTTTTAACAGTACGGTGTGCCACAAATTTCTGTATGAGCCCAGATGAGTGTTTTACACCAGGTAGACTCTCGTTTCAGTGCTTTTTTTCATCATCTGTGATGTAAAAATATCAGATTTTCATACAGTCAGAGAACTTAAAAGTGTTTGTCCTCCTATACTTCAGTTATAAAGTCAGTGGACCTGCAGAGCTTCTTCTCTCCAGAGGCTCAGCACTCGTTTACACCATGAATTGTATTTTTATTTGGACCAAACCAGAGTTGGTGATTGTTGGAATAGTGGAAAGATGAATCAAGACATTTTTTTTGAGTTTTATTTAATTTCTGCAAAGTTTGAATGAAGCTGATGATATAAAATGATTCAGGTGAGACTTTTCTGACAGGAAACCACCGTCATGTAAGACAAATATCACTCTGCAAACCAACCAAACTCTATTGATAAAATCAGTAATTTTAGCTCACAGAACACAGGAGTTGTTGGTCTACTGCTGCCTCCATCTGTTAGTTTGTTTGTGTTGTTGTGAGACTTTGGTGAATCAGTGAGTTTAGTGAAACTAAACTTTTAACACACTGAAGTCAAACAACAACAGAAAAACACTAACAGATGGAGGCAGCTGTTGACCAACAACTCCTGTGTTCTGCAAGATAAAATTACTAATTTTCCTTGAGGAGTTTGGTTGGTTTGCAGAGAGTATTGTTAATCAATTAGTTGTTTTGCACACAGTATTTCAAAACTCTGTCTGACAGAAAGGTAAAGAGGTGAAAATAGTCTAAATATAGCATACGCTTAAACTGATGTGAATTTTTTTTAAGTGGACCTTATTTTTTCATTGTTGTCAGTCCAAAACCAACATAGTATTTAATCAAAGTGTGTGTACGTAAAAAACATTTTGCTGCTGATGTTTTACAGTCCTGCTTAAATACTCCACACTATACCTTTAATATGTGAAGTTGAGCAGGTGATCACACCTGTGAGTGATTTTATGTGTGGACCTGCTCCATGATGATGAGTCTATGACCTTTGACCTGTCAGGTGTCCAGTGCTGTTCTTCAGAGTGCAGAGAGTGTGTCCGTCTGCAGACAGAGGAGGAGGAGGAGAAGAAGAAGAAGAAGATGGAGGAGCTCACCTGGCCGACAGACTGCACACCTCACTCTACATGGTGACCTTTGACCTCATCCTGCTGTGTATCAGTTAAAGCTGCATGAATCCTGGTTTTCTCTCGTGATTCTTTGAGACATTTTTTTAACTGCATGAAAAAGACACAGTCAAGAAAGATCAGTCGTGTCGTCTGCTCGTCTGTTTTCCTGTTTGTGTTTTAAAAACTGATAATTAATGATTAATGATTAATGAGACGTGAAACTCAGATGTCACCTGTCACCCAGAACACTGAGGTCCAGTCCAGGTATGATGTGATGATAAAGACTTAAAGAGTCTAGAAATGTTTGATTTAGTCTCCCTGATTTAGAGGTCTGATGGGAGATCTTAATTTCTTATAGGTATAGGGCTGCAACAATTAATTGATTATTAATCAATTATTAAATTAATCGCCAACTGTTTTGATAATTATTCATTTTGAGTCATTTTTGATTAAAATTGTCCAAATTCTCTGATTCCAGATTCTTAAATGTGAATATTTTCTTGTTTCTTTCCTCCTCTCTGACAGTAAACTGAATATCTTTGAGTTGTGGACAAAATGAGACATTTGAGGACGTCATCTTGGACTTTAATCAATATTTTATGAACCTAACATTTAATGATTAATGGGAAAAAAATGATCAACAGACTGATCACAAGAAGGATTTGAAAAAAAGATTGTGACAGGATTAATTAAAGGATTTATTGAGAAAGTGATTAATTAACAATTAAGATAATCATTAGGAAGAATAATCAGAACAAAAGTAATATGGATCCTCAGCGAGTGACGCTGCCTGTGTCATCACCAGGACTGATCATCACCTCAGTATCAGTCAAAATAATCACAGTTACACATTTCTTCACAGTCGATCAGCCCTATTTACCGATCAGATCTGTCCCCTGTCTCGTTTTTGTCTCTGAAAGTTGTTGTGTCTCCTCAGGGAGCGTCCACCTGCAGCCCCGCCCCCTGCTGCTGTGTGGACGGAGCGTCTCTGTGGAGCAGTCTGTCTCCTCCGGGCCTCGACAGGACCGTGGAGCTTCTCAGCAGCATCGTCGCCCCACACCTGCACCACAGGTAACTCGCCTCACCTGTCTGCTGCCACCATCACAGCTGACCGCTCTGTCATTACAGAGCCGCAGAGAGAAGCATGATGGGACGTGATGTCATGTGATCAGTGATGTCATCAGTGTTTTGTCTGTTTTGTAGCAGCTCTCTGTCTGGTTGCACCGTCCTTCTTCACGGTCCTGCAGGAAGTGGTAAAGTGACGGCGGCGAGTGCGGCGAGTCGCAGACTGAACCTCCACCTGCTGAAGGTACGACGCCGCCAAACACACACACACACACACACACACACACACACACACACACACACACACACACACAGTCTATAGGCTGATGTAAACTTAGAGACATGATGTTCTTCTTCTTCTTTGTTCAAATTTGAATCAGTGAATTAAACCTCATGATCTTCATTGATTATTAATACAACCACATCTTTATATTCAGGATGAGGGATGATAATTGATGATCAATCAATGGGTCGTCAAGAATTTGATCGATCATGTAAAATTTAAAATTTAAAAATTTAAAATTTGATCTTCTATCAAATGAACATCTGAGATATGTAGCTCTTTATATGTTCCATAGGCTACACTCTTAGAAATATAGGTTCCAACAGGGTTCTTACCAAAGGGCTGTGATTCTACATAGAACAGTTTGCTCCTGAAGAACCCTTTTTGGAACATAGAGTTAATCTTTGTAAGACTAAGGTTTCCATTAAGAACATTTTTCATTCAAAGAAGAAGGAGTTCTTTCAAGGGTTCTTTACAGCATAATATAAAAAGATTCACAGTAGAACCTCCTGAATGTGTTCTAGATAAAACCCTTGAAATATAAAAGTGTTCTCAGTAGAACCCCCTGGGTTGTTTCAGACAAACCCTTGGAATATTAAAAGGTTCTTGGTAGAACCCCCTGGGTATGTTCTAGATAAAAACCTTTCGACTATAAAAACATTCTTGGTAGAACCCCTGGTTGGATTCTTGTCAGCAGCCTTAGAAAGGTACAGAGGTTATGGATAAAACCTCCAGATAGGGTTCTAGGTGCAATGGTTGCACCATAAAAGGGTTCTATGTAGAACCTCTTACAGGGGGTTTGAGGTGAAACCTTTCACAGAGCGTTCTAGAACCTCTGTGGTGGGTTCTAGGTAGATTAGTTAGTTATTAAATTAGTATTAAATAAAGTATGAGACAAGTTGATATTTATTTTTGGTAAATTAATTGTTAGATGATTGATTATTTTTCAACTAGGGATCAATCTGTCATAGGGGTGGGCGATATGGCAAAAATATCATATCACGATTTTTTTATTAGAAAATCACGATTTCGATTTTATCACGATCTTACATGTATTTATATTATGTATTATGCTATGTATTTAGATTTACATTTTCTGTTTTTACTTTACTTTCTACTTTTTTTCCAAGTACAAAGGTAAAAGTAAAGGTAGTAATGTCTGCAAAAACCACAAACAGAAGATGTTACTAAATCTTTTAACTGAAACAGTCACCAGAATGTTTTGTTAACATGTTAAAATCACAACATTTTTCTTCTGGAGCAGGACAGACGCTCCCAGACCCCCAGAGGACAGGGGACAGAGGACAGGGGACAGAGGACAGGGGACAGAGGACAGGGAACTGGTTTACCAACATGCAACAAGAATACCATTAAAGTACAACAACAGCAATAAAAATGTTGATTTTTCAAAAAAGGAAACAATAACATGCAAGATTTTTAAATTGTAATTAAGTAAAAACACTAATACCACAATGTAAAAATACCTAAGTAAAGAATGTGAGTATTTTTCCATCACAGCAGGTCTGTGATCAGTGTTTCAGTGACTCTCTGTGGATCAGTGAATAGTGTTTTATTTATGGCGGCCCGCCACATTAAAAACATCGACACCACGACATGATTTTCTATTTTTGGAGCTGCGCACCTTTTTCGCTCGTGTCTAGAAGGTAACTCTTTATTTGCGCGTTATTTCTACTAAAATAATCAAACTCTCTCGATCTTTTGCGGGTCTAGGGTTCCCTTCTAGACACGACCCTCTCTGTCTCTCTGTCAAACTACAGACAGCAGACTGTCTGTAAACAGCACGATGTTTCACTCTGCAGTGTTTCACACAAACACTTTATTTGTGTGGACATCCAGGTTTGGTTTGTCACCAACTTTGGCATTTTTATGTTTTTTAATCAGTCCAAGAGGGCGACGGTATCAGTGATTGATTAGTGATCAGTCTGTCCTCCTCTCCTCCCTCACCTGTTCACTCTGCTGTGAGAAGGTCTGAAAGTTTCTCACAGAGAAACACAGACTCTCCTGTTTTACATACAGGCCTCCTTATACAGTTGTTTAATTTTATAAGAGCATCTGGTTGGTGATGATGTCATTAAGCATCACGTTAGTTTGTTGTAATAAACTCCGTCATTAACAACAGTCTCCTCCACACGCAGCTTCTCTGCAGCTGGTCTGTGTGTTTCCTGATCAGATAAACCAGCGCCGGAAAGACTAGAAAAGTTGCGCCAGTTAAAATAGAAGCGTCCCTTCAAAATTTAAAATCTCTTAATAGTTTATTGGTTATAGGTCCGGGTCCGTATAGGACGGCGGGTGGGTCCGCCTGTTAGGGACCCCTGAACGATCCATACGATCTCCTCACTTTGGCAGATCGTCTACACGTTCTAATCCTTCACGATCTAATATCGTCATATCGCACACCCCTAATCTGTCAATATTTTTTTCACCAATTGATCAGATGTTTGGTCCATAAAATGTCAGTGAATAGTGAAAAAAACCTAATCCTGTCTCAGTGTTTCGTCATCGTGTCTGTGACGCTCCTGTCAGGTGGACTGTGTGACCGTGTGCGCCGACACTCCCGCAGCGTCGGAGGTGAAGCTGAGCGCAGCGTTCCAGCGGGCCGACGCCCTGCAGCCCTGCGTCCTGCTGCTGCGGAACCTGCAGCTCTTGTTCAGACCTCGAGGTGGCGCCGAGGAGGACGGCCGGGTCCAGGCCGCGCTCTGCCAGCTGCTCCACAGCGCCCCCAGCAGGTCGCTGACTCAACCGGAGTAGTTTTTAATTTTTCATGAGTTTTTATTTTGTTTTCACTTCAGTCAGTTTTCAGAGAGTGATCACTCGTTTTAGTTAAACTTTTTTGATGCTTTAAAATGTTGAGTTTTACTTTAGTTTGAGTTTTTTCAGAATAAGTTTTACAATACAAACACTAGCAATCTAATCAACTTTTGATTGAAAGTGTCTCATCTCAGCGGTTAAACCAGCTGACAGTTGGACACCTCTTTGTCTTTCAGGGTGGTGGTGGTAGCGACGGTCTGCAGACCGCGGGACCTGTCTGCGGGTGTCATGGCGGCGTTTGTCCACCAGGTGGCGTTAGAGAGTCCCACAGAGGAGCAGCGGCGCGCCATGCTGGCCAGCCTGAGCCGAGACCTTCACCTGGGGAGAGACGTGAACCTGGAGAGACTCTCCAAACTGACTGCAGTACGACACACACTCACACCGACCGCTCAGACCAGGACGGGACGCGGGGGGCGGGGCTTTACATCCGGCGTCACGCAGAGTGTTGTGGGCCTGATGTGTGTTCAACGATAGGATGCATCTTAGAATTTTTTTAAATAGCAAATGATTTGTACGATACGATTCAACCCTGTCAAGATGTTTGTGTGAATCTTTACATTTTGATTCTGTTAATTCTATATTTGTAATAAATATCAAATCAAATCTCAATATACAGATTTTCCCTAAAATGACATACCGTAAATTCTCTAATATAACGTGTTGATTTAATGGAATATGGTGAAGGGCTGGGTGATGTGGACAAGATCAAACAATAATAATAATAATGCAGAATTCAACACTAACTTGGTGGTAAAAATCAGTTTGATAGTTTTCTGAGTTTTCTTCTGATCTGATCAGCAGCTGAACTGAATGATTTTCTGTTCATATTGATACCAAACTAAAAACATTTCCTGGATGAAACTTCAGGCTTCAGTTTCAGCTCAGACGTCTGGAACAGAAACTCTCTGTGGTTAAAGGGATAGTTCAGATTTGGACAGCCGCAAAACAAAACCTGATTTTTGACCCCTAAAAAAATCAATAACAGTTTATGTGTGCGCTCTGTTTAGAATCCTCTTTACTTTGCTGTCAGGCAGACTTTACGTTACGTTACGTAAGACAAATATCACTCTCTGAAAACCAACCAAACTCCATTGACAAAATGATTAATTTTAGCTCACAGAACACAGGAGTTGTTGGTCTACTTCTGCCTCCATTTGTTAGTTAGTTTGTGTTATTATGAGACTTTGGTGTTTTAAAATTTAGTTCAGATTAACAGAAGACATACAATAACTAAGAGATGGAGGCAGCTGTAGATCAACAACTCCCAAGATGTGTGAAGTAAAATTATTGATTTTGTCAATAGAGTTTGGTTGGTTTGCCAAGTGATGTTTGTCTGATATAATGGTGGTTTCCTGTCAGAAAAGGTTCTGACATCAAGGTAAGGAGGTGAAAATATTCTAAATATAGTGTACACTTACACTGATATATAAAATAAGTTTTGTTGCTGACCCTGTCCACAGCGGGACAAATAAATAATATGAACTGTCCCTTTTAATGTTAAAACAAGGCAGAGGGTAATGTAGTACAAATGTAAAACTGATTTCTTCTCTTCCTCCTCAGGGTTTTGTGTTGGGGGATCTGAACGCTCTGCTGGTTGAAGCAGGTCGCTCTGCCTGCAGGAGGCTGATTCACACCTGGTGAGACTGAAGGCTTGTAGGCTGTTAAATTACATGAATGACTGAGTCACAATCAGCTGATGAGATCAGACAGAATATAAATGTGTATATGTGCTGATGTGGAGCCACAGGTTGGCCAGTAACCTTCATCACCATGAAGTGTGAAACAAGCGGACAAATGGACTCTGTCCTCATGTTGTTTCTGCAGCCGCGGCCGACAGGAGGAGGATCTGTGTTCCAGTGGAGTGACCATCCTGAACCAGGACTTCACCGCTGCCCTGGAGACGCTGCAGGACGCTCAGTCCACAGCCATCGGAGCCCCCAAGGTGAGAAGAGCCACGTCAATACGACTGAGACAGCTGAGCCCTCGCTAAGCACCGCCCTCCTTAGTTACTATCACCAGGTCCGTCCCTCTAGGAAGTTGTGATCGCAACAATTCACACAAATTCAACTGATCCCTGTGAATTCTGTGTGACCCTACAATTTTGTCCAAACTCTGCAACTTTTCCGTAAATTTGATCATCGTAGCTTCCTACAAGTTCCACCAATCACAGCAGTGCTCCGTGCAAACGTCATACATGTACAGCTCAATGAACCGACTCAGTGTTTTGTTTTATTATTCACTGTATTCTTTTTTTATTTTTTTGGTCATGGGTTCTGAAAAGAACACATTTGTTGTTGTAACTGACATTTATCAACACTCTGCACTTTTATTTTATAATTTTGGGCTGTTTTTGAGATTGAACTCCAATCAGATTCTGCTTCTTTGTGGAATGGCCCCCAGATGCACCTCTTCATTTACACATAAAGCAGATTTTTATAATTTGTGTAATTCTGAGCACTTTTGGTGAGTTAGAACACTCAGAACTGATTGTGGTTTTGTTCCCTGGAACAAGTTGCCTTTAATTCTTAATGAATTATCTCCCCCAAAAATTACAGCTTTCTCTTAGTCTTAGCTAATGCTAATGCTAACTCCTTGAGTCAGCTGAGTCTCCAGCTGATGTTTTAATGTTTCCATCTGACACGTTTTAAAACAGTGAAAGTATTTATGTAAAGTTAGCTAACAGCTGCATACATGATATAACATTAATGCTAACAAACTGAGGCTAAAGCTAGCTTACATCTCAGCAAACATTGGTCAGATGGTGAAATACAGCAGGTATATCTACATGATAGATGACAGAAATACACTCATTAACGTGGGAAAAGGAAGAGCAGGGACTCGATTAGTGCAGCGGACCTTGAGACGGGTCACCCAGCCAGACCAGCTGGACCACGATCACCACAGGAAGAGAACCCCACAGAACAAATGCAGATGCAGTGGAAAGTTTGACAGACCTGCAGTGCCCTAGTTACAGTTGCTGAGCTATGATTGGACAGTTGCTGTTTAGAGGTGGGGCTTAGTGAAAGGTACAAAGCTTGGTGTGGAGCCCTCTAGTGACCAAACATCAGTCATCACACCTTTAAGAATTGATGCAACTGGTCTTGGTGTTTGCTGCTGCTGTGTGTGTGTGTGTGTGTGTGTGTGTGTGTGTGTGTGTGTGTGTGTGTGTGTGTGTGTGTGTGTGTGTGTGTGTGTCTACTGGTTGAACTGTGTGTGTGTGTGTGTGTGTGTGTGTGTGTGTGTGTGTGATGTCAGATCCCTGCTGTGCGTTGGGACGATGTTGGAGGTCTGCAGCAGGTGAAGAAGGAGATCCTGGACACGGTGCAGCTCCCTCTGCAGCGTCCAGAGCTCCGGTCTCTGGGTCTGAACCGCACCGGGCTCCTGCTCTACGGACCACCAGGGACAGGAAAGACGCTGCTGGCCAAAGCTGTGGCTACTGAGTGCTCCATGACCTTCCTCAGGTAGGGACACCTTCAGCTTCCTCACGTTCAATTTGTGGTTGCATGAGGTACGACATTGTTTTTCTTCCTAAACCGGTTCTCCTGCTGCTTCTCCAAACTTTTGGTGTGTCAGCTTCCTACGAAGTACCTCATACAACAAATAATCTGAACTGAACCTTTAAATTAACTATTAGCAAAGGCAACTTATTACAAAGGTTCACAGGTGATGTGAATGAGACGGAACCACTTCTTCTTCTGTTTTTTTTTTTTCTCCCTTTATTCAATCTGATAATTCTGACCTACAGTCAATAACATGTCAGAGTGCAGAACACAGAAAAATGATTTCAAACTTTTCTTGTTGTTGAGCAAAAATAGCTACACTCAGATAATTGTATATGTGTTTTATATCTTTATATCAGGTTATTGTTTCTACATATCAATTCTGACCTCTGATTTGACCTTTGACCTTATTTGGAAGTTCCTGTATTCTGCCTTTGCAGAGCGAACCGAAAAATATTGGTTCATACCAAAGCAAAAGGCAGAAACTTCTGTTTTATCTGATGACTTCAGCTTTAAAAAGCAGAATAATGACAAATATGATCAAATCCTCAGTCTGATAATGATGTCAAATGATTTTTAAAAAAATATATTATTTACATTATTGTTATTTATTTACAACATTCATTATTATTTTATGGTACGCTTGTGATGTTTCAAGGAACTTTTAAAATCAAATTATTTCCATGGTTTTGGGATGTTTCTGAGGATTTGAAGCTGCTAATATTTAGATTCTGATAAAATAAAATTTTTCCTCGAGTGCAGTTATCAGATCAATCTTCAGTTTATTTTATATGTGTGTAACATCGTCTGAATGTTTTTATTGCCAGTATTCTTTATTATACAGAAACAAATCGCAGTAACATCACTTTGAAGTGATGCAAAACAAAGGTGAAGTTCAGAAACTTCAGCGCAGTGAAACAATGGAAGAATCGTTTCTCTGCACCTTTTTGCAGTTACTTTAATTCCGACTTCCTGTTTTCTCCAAAATCAAACACATTTTAAAGAGAAGATATTTGTCCACATGATAGACGATGTGTTTAATGTCTCCTTTGTAGGGCAGATTTGTTGAATTTGTTTTATTGAACTGCTTGAGATGTTGTTTTTTCGTAGAGCTGATTGTTGTTGCATTGACATCTGTTGTGTTAAGACATCCAAACACTGTGAGATCTTCTTCTTCTTCTTCTGTTATATTTCCAGCAGATTAGACTCTTTGCACAGACACTCATAAAAAAATCACTTTTTATTTTCATGTGACAAACTGCTGCTGTCTGTGTTTCAGTGTTAAAGGTCCAGAGCTCATCAACATGTACGTGGGTCAGAGCGAAGAGAACATCAGAGAAGGTTTGTTTCACTCATTAAAGGACCATTCAGTATTATTTTTACTGTAATAACAATAATAATAATAATAATAATAATAATAATAATAATAATAATGCTGTTATGACCAAGTTAATATCTGACAAAGAAAAAAACAGCAGATTTATTTTAGAAGAGACTCAGACTGTCTGATGTGACCCACTTCCTCCTTCATGGTTGACCTGCTGTTTTATTTGCACTAATTTAAATGGAAGATAAAATACAAAAAGTCAGATAAAAATAATAAATACTCAGACAATCATAAGAGATGTGCAGGTTGAGCCAATAAAGATGATCATCATCAGTGTTCAACATCATCACGTTTGGACCCATTTTTCAACTAGAGATCAATCTGACAATAATTTTTTCACCAATCGATCAGCTGTTTGGTCTGTAAAATGAAGAGAATAAAAGAAGGTGATGAAAAAAGAAAATATTCATTATTTATATTGAATATAATGAAAATATTCTGTCTGCGTTCAGTGTTCAGCAGAGCGCGCTCAGCAGCTCCCTGCGTCGTCTTCTTCGATGAGCTGGACTCTCTGGCTCCCAGCAGGGGGCGCAGCGGAGACTCTGGAGGGGTGATGGACAGGTGAGTATTGACCTGCAGACACCTCAGGACGAGCCCGTCCCTGATTGGACAATCTGCTGCTCTCACTTAAAACTTCAGTTTGGATATAAACTTTAATATCCAGAGTTAGAATATTCTGCTGATGTTGTTGCTTCAATATTATTACTGTGTTTCTGTTGTCCTCTGTCTCTGTCTCTGTCTGTCTCTGTCTGTCTGTCTCTGTCTC
>CM034593.1:1425405-1497905 GCA_020091685.1 Lutjanus erythropterus | reverse complement strand
GTAACTTTATTAATATAATGTTGATTTTGTTTGGATCAGAACATGAACTGTCTCACATTATTTCACCTCATCAGTGTTTCTAAGAATCAAATCTCTCCTGATTTCATGAAGTGATGGAAACAGAAAGTGGACGTGGTTCTGGACGTGCGGTCGAGAACTCGTCTGTCTCCGTCCACTCTTTAAACCCTCCGTCTCTGTCTCAGGTTTGGACTCGGAGGACTCTCCCGTCCTTGTCTCTGTCGAGGATTTCTCCGCAGCGCTGGAAAACTTCCGTCCGTCCGTGTCGGAGCAGGAGCTGCTGCGATACAAAAACATCCAGCAGACGCTCGCTGCAAAGTAGAAAGAGTTGATCCTCAGCGAGACGTTCGCTCGTCAACACGAGATTTAAATCAAAAATCTACTTTGTAAAATAATAAACTACTCAGAGTGTAAATGATGTAAACAAGAAGATAATTTATACAAGTGTGAAATGTAATTAATAAATACAGGTGTTAATAAATTAATCAAAAAACAGGTGTGAGCATTTCTGCTTTTTATGATGGAAGTGACATCATCTGTTGATGGGTCAGATCAGCCAATCAGGTGGAGAGTTTCTTCACACATGAGAAGCTGTGGCTTTTCAACAATTACTATACTTAAGTTTTGTTTTGCTTTAATCTTTTAATTTCTAAACTTGTGTCTGTAAACAGTCTCTTGTTCAGGAATTCACAACTTCAGACAATTTAAAAATGTGTTAAAAATCTAAAACTAACAATATCTGCTGATAACAGAGATGAGGGACAATTATTTTTTGCTCATGTTTGAATTTTGCCTCAGATGAAATAACCCAGAAGTACAGAAGAACATTTATTTCTTCTTCTTCTTCTTTGAGGTTTGTTTGCGGTTGGCAAACAACTGGTTTTATTTCTAGTTTGCGACCTAATTCTTATTTTCTTTCTTTTTTCTTTTCTGTGACATTTCAAAAGTTTGCTTCGAACTTTTTATGACCATTAGTCACACAGGCTAAAGAAAAAAATTAGTTTCCAGTTGTGAAAATCTTTAAAATGTTGCTGTTTCAAGGACAAAGTCATGAAACTTAAAATAATGATGCTGATTTTATAATTTGTAAAAAGAAAAAAAGATGTAATTGTTTAAATTCATTACAAACGATTCTACTGACCATAAAGTTTCTCTGAGATTCAATCAAAATTCATTTGCATCGTCATCATCATCATCATCATCATCATCACCTGTACAGGCTGCTTTCTACATTTCACTGCAGTTGTTTTTCATATAAAGGTTTTAAATTTCAGTGGACAGTCGTCAATCTGTTCATCTTTGCTGAACATTTGAGGATTTTGGAATTCAGTTTGTTTAGCAAAGTGTGAAACTCAAAAAGAACCTTTGGCTGTTTGTCTTCACAGAGTCATGACATGCTGAGATGCTAAGCTATATACAGCTAGCCAGTTTTATTTTTCAATTTCATCACAATCAGAATCACCTCAACACATAAAGCAGAATAGAGGAACCCCAAAAGCAAAAATAATCAGAATTAGATGAAAAACAAAATTTCCTGCCTCTGTTCGTTAACACTCGAAGGGAAACGAGGAGCAAAACGTCTCGTTTCAGTTGAAGAATTACAGTTTGTCACAGTTCAAACATACAGCCGACAGTTCAACAATACAGGTTCACTGAGAGCAGCATCGCTACACGACAAAACTCCCGAAGGTTCATAGTTCTTCTGTTTTCCTGCTTTCATTCCTCTTGCTAGCATGTTAGCCTGCCAGGACGCTAGCAGACTTTCACATCCTGTAAAAACCCTTTAAAAATGGTGAAAAGTAATAACTTAGTGACCCTTAACACAGTGATCATCTGGTTGCGTAGTTTAGCCAATTAGCTGTTTTCTACAGCTAAGCTGTATAGACAGAAACTGTTAGCAAAGTTATCTAGTCGGCTGTTCCCTGCTCGTTCCTCCATGACAGATGAGGCCCCTCACTGATGCATTACTTCTACCACACACGTATTTATTTTCATTATATGATTGTAGAAGCATTTTGGATTTTAGACCACACATGGAAAAAGTTTTTTTTAAGTGACAGCCCTGTTTAGCTTAGCATTAGCAACACATGTTGTCTTTTTACTTAACAAAAAAATGTGCATTTTCAGGTAAACTGTGGTGTGGGCAGCTAACTAAAATAGCTAGCAGTGCAAGCATAAAGTTCCAGCCTCCATGACTGGTATCATGTTTTATGTAAAGAGACATCAGTAGTATTAGCAATTAGCTATAACCTGCTATGCTAACAGGTTTAATGAGGAACTAATGCTTAGCTAACTAGCTGGACCTTTATTTAAACAATCTGAAAGTTATTTTAGTGAATTATATTACCTCCGATTCATTTAAACAACACGTTTTCAAGTGACTTAGCATCACCAACAAATGCTGTCTTGTAACTTTAGAAATATAAGTGCGCTTTCAGATAAACTGTGATGTGGGCAGCTAACCAAAACAGACATGTACTAAAATGTAATGAAATGAATTAGCTTCATGACTGGTAACATGTTGTTTTAGTCAGTTTATTCTGCCCAAACTAATTTAATTTCTAAAATTGGAAAACAGTTGCATTAGCAGTTAGCTATAACCTGCTATGCTAACGGGTTTAGTGAGGAACTAATGGTTAGCTAGCCAGCTGGACCCTTATTTAAACAATCTGAAAGTTTGGTTTTGGTTTTCAGAGTCTCCTGCAGCAGAACTGAACGTAGCAACATCTCTGCTCCCGACAAGGCAAAGTGAAGCAGAAATAAAAGCAGAAGCAAAATCAGAATACACCTCCACAGTGAAGAACCTTCCCAGAGCGTTGGTGGAGTTCACATCATGTCTTTTTAGCCCTCCTGATAATCAATACAAATATTCGGTGACACTTTATATTAAGTCAGTAGTTTATTTTTTTGATATCACTTTTTACAGCAAGTTGATATGGTTAACAAAGATTAGGTTTCCTTTGATGGATGTCACTGTGAAGATTTAAAAAATGATTCATCAGATATCTTCAAATCCTTTAATTTTGGTCCTTTTTTCAACGTTGACTGACAGGCAATAAAAACTACAGGAAGTAATATAAAGTGTTACCATGTTAGATGGATGTTTTTAATTTGTTTTGAAGTGAATCCATCAGAGCAAAGTGACCATATGGCTGCTGCACATCTACCATGACAAGATGCCGACTAATAATCACATGAACACACGCACGCCTCAAACTGTGGGAATCTGGAGACATTTTTAAAAAGCACCGCAGCACTGAAGACTGACGCTCTCAGCAGCCAGATTCCAAAAAGGCGGCGCCATCGGCACCGTCGAGCATGATTCCTGTCATATGAACAAGAGAAAAGTTTCTCCCATTAGCTAGCTTGCTAAAGTTAGCAAACTGTAAACTCTAAAATGATTCTTATGTTAGATAAAGCTGCACATATATCTGTGGTGTTTTCATTATTTTTGATAATTTCTTTCCGCCACATAATGGTTCAAATAAATTATTAAAACTAAATACATCACCCAATCTTAAGAGTTGTGACACATCATGACCAAAAACAATACCAACATTTTAATTTTAATTTTTTGGTGAAAATATATTCTGTGCCAAAAAACAGCCTCGTCTCAGACAAGAATTCACTCTTTTAACACGTTTAAAAATGTGTTAAAATCCTTCAAAATCTGAAATCTGGTTTAAAAAAGGTGGGAAAACTGCTCAAGCACTGGTAAACTTTCTATTTTTAGACTAATTCATTCAATAGTATTTCTATCAGATGTGTCTCAACCATAACATGTCGACTCTGTAGTCCTAAATCAAAGATAAATTAGAATTATGGTTTAAAAATGTTTATTTTGATTAATATTAAGAGACTCTGAGACACTTTCAAAAATGAAATGGCTGCTCACTACGACGACGCTGTGAAATGAATAAACATTTTGTCGGCTTTGTAAGACGTCGACTCCGTCAGACTTTCTGACAGGCAACATCAACATTTCGGGAAAAAAACCTATTATATCACTATGAGGTCGGCCTGTTACGAGGTTTAATAGCTCAATAATAGCAGTTTGATCTTTTAAGATAAATTTTCCCCAAAAATTCCTAAAAAATACAGTTTTGTCCCAATTCTCAAGGATGAGTGAAGTGTTTTTTATGGTTTGCCATCAGTGTAAAGATGTTCACTCTGATTTTACTAATATCTTCCTAATATCAGGTGATTTTTCTAACTGGGATTTTCCTCAACCAATTAAATTCTTGGTTTGAATTTAAATTTGCATAACCGTTTCTGCTGCAGTTCTAACAGGCAGTGGAAACCTTTTTTTTTTTTAACCCAGACAGAAAAACATCACAAACCCTCATTTTCTGAGGTCATCGTCAGTCAGTGATGAAGCTAATTTCTCCAGACACTCATCGTTTGAGCTGCCGGTGTGGCTACGATAACGTACAGACAAACACGACGGAAATGAAGCATCTTGTTCCAAAACTTATTTTATCCACTTTATGAAAAATAAAATGAATTTAAGAAAAAGAACCATCAAGTTTGACTAAAACCTAGAAGCTCCAGTCTGCAAATGTGTCTCATTTCTTCAGTTAAAGACGTGAAGTCCCTCGAGCGTGTCCTCAACGACAGCACACATAATTAAGCTAATTTTCTCAGTTTCTGTTGCAAATAGCAGCTCGATTAGCAGCCTTGTGTTTTTTAGTTGCAGCGTCTGAATCTCGACATGATCACGGGCTGAATGTTGTACCGGTCACGTCTCTCGCTGTGCGTCATGTAAAGCTTCATATTGTGTGTTCGTGTTAATCTGACAGAAGAGTGTGAGGCAGGAGTTGGCGTCCCGTCAGAGTTTAATCAGCAGCTGCTTTGGATTCTGGAAACCTGAAAGAGTCTGAACTAAGAACACAGGAACAGCTGGGTTTGTTCTACCAACAGTTTTGTCTGGTGAGGAGTGATGTACAAGCCACAGTCATTACAGTCTAATGAGCCGAAACGGCATCTGAAGGAAGCGGGCGAAGCGGCTCGTCCAAGGTCTTGGTGTAATCCGGATTAGTCTGGCGGTCTCAGTCTCTGTGGTTCGTCCTCTGGCTTTGCTCTGTTTTGTGGTTCCTGGATTTTAGTTCGTTGCCGGGGCAAAGGTCCAACACGCAGGTCTTCCTTTTCTTCGTCTTCCATATCTAACGAGCAGATCCTCTCCGTTACAGACTCAGGTGAAGTGGGGCATCCGGCTGCAGGTTCTGCAAGAGAAGGAACGTTGGATGTTTGATCGCAAAGTTCATCTTTTCACTTTTTTTCAGGTTTAAAAATCCAAACAGGCAAATAGATAATAAGGAAAAAGACACAAAACTCCATTAAAACCAGTGGAATTCCTTCAAACAGCAAAACTGGAGCCCCGACTCTTCGAACTGGTTGAATGTGGTGTTAAGTTTAACTTTAGGAAGGTAAAAGACTTGTTTTTTTAAAAATGCTAGTCTAAGTTTACCTTGTGAAGCAGCTGAATTGACGAGATCACACAAGAATCCATCTCGCCAAGTTATCCGTTTGTGTCCGCACTAAGAGCCTGATTTACTAAGATCCCAAATAAAAGGCGCTAAATTGCGTGTGCGTTCTTTACCTTCCACGCGATCACGCAAGAATTCAGCCAAGCTCCAAGTTACCCATTTGTGTCTGCACGAGAGGTGCAAGCCAATCAGTGTCCTCGGAGGGACCATTGGCAGCTACGGGCGTGGTTTTAGGTGCGCCAACAGCGAGAAGCATGCATGGAAAACGACTCGTCTCAAACAATGGCGGCTCCTGAAGAGGTTAGCGTAGATACTGTGATAGCATCGGTCATCAGAACTGGAGAGCATTTCTTTATTTAAAGAAGGGCAAAGAACGACACTTAAGCTTTTTATCAACGAAAGATTTTTCACTTTTCTTCCGACTGGCTTCAGTTCAGTGAGTTGATCTGATTGGTTGAAGTTAGCTTTTGTTAGATGTGACAGATTGTCCCTCCAATCACCTGCCAGAGGTGTTCTCGAAAGTGTCCGCCCTTTTCCAAACAGTTTCTATGGACGGCCTCCCAGATGGTTCTGTGTAACAAACTATCTGGTGTGTCATGTTAGTGCATTCTAATATATTGTACGTTTGGCTGGTGTGCATTTTGAAAAGAATAATTGTGTAAATCAGTTCCTCCAGGAAGTTGCAATCACAACAATTTATGCAAATTCAACCAATCCCTGTGAAGTCTACATGATCTTACAGTGTTGGCCAATCACCGCAACTTTTCCGCAAATATGACCAGTTATCATAGTCCAGCAATCATAGCAGTCCCCCACACATGTACGTCTCAATGAACCGATTCAATGTTTTATTTACTATTTTGTTGTATTTTCATTTCTTTAAATCTTGTCATGGGTACTACATGTACAGCGCATGTACATCAGTGCACTCCACATGTTTGGACCTATTTTCCAAAGAATAGCTGAAATCAGAGAATTTTGACATTTTTTCTTTTAAAATATAACATTTTCACTTTCAGCTGTGTCAGAGTTGTGGTTAAGTTATTGCTGATTTTATTTATTTATTCTGTTTATTTATTTATTCAACAGGGACAATACACAGCTACTTAGCTGCACCAGAGTTAACTATATGCTAATTTTCATTTATAGTCCCTGATGAAACCACGAATGAAAACATTTCCTGTTTTGTGCTGCTTCATAATAAAAACAGCAACAGGGAGCTTTTATTGTGAAGAATTTAAGGAAATGGCGTGTTTATCCCAGAGACTTTTATGAACGCCCTGTTGTAATGGAAATGCAAACAGCTGCCGTGTTGGGCTGGCGAGCCGAGTCAAACTTAGTCGAGCCAGGCCAGCTCTGCATGTGGAAAAGGGCCATATGTTAGCTAACATTTTATATAATATATTAATATAATATGAAAGACAAACAAACAGATCCAACTCTGACATGGCATTTTCTGAATTAGTCAGCAAGGATTTACAACACTATGCTATATGTACGTTCTGTTGACTTTAATCTTCTGACTAGCTAGCAAAGACATTTTGCCTCCTGAATGCGCACACACCCTGTAACGTTTGCAAACGAAAGACCACGCTATGTTAGAGCTCGATATCTGTGCCCAAACCCAAAGGAGGCCTGACAGGTTCAGGTCAGGTTGTACTTTATTCATTCATTTATTTATGTATTTATATTTTTATTTTATTTTATTTTTATTTTCATCCCCAATGTAGTTGTTGCCAATTCCACTTCCCTGTATGCTTGAGTTTGAGATCTGTGCCCGAAACTGATGGGGCCCAACGGGACCCGACGGGTTTGGGTCGGGCTGTATTTCCCACATATTTCATGTGCTTACTTCAGGATTGGGCTGTTATTATTATTATTATTATTATTATTATTATTATTATGAGTAGTAGTAGTAGTAGTACTTTTTTTTTTTTCGTTTATTTCCCCAATTTTGTTGTTGCCAGTTAAGATCTCCCCATGTTTTGTCCCTGAGTTTGGTGCACAGAGGGAAGCTCTTTAAGAAAAAAGTGTAATTGGGTTTGGGCTGAATTAGCTAATGAGGGTTGGGTTTGGGTCAGGTTTGGGCAGAATTTTGTTTGGCGCCGGGCCTCGATGGGTTCAACTTTTCAGACATGATTAAAGCACTAGTCTATATACTTCTATTCTTCAATGGGAGAAACTGTTATGTAAATAATTTCCTCCCGTTGATCAATTAAATATTTCTGATTCTGAATAAAATGTCTGTTGACACATATTGACACCTGACGGTGAGCCTCATTCGTACCAGCCTGGTGTGATGGTAAATGTAGTTTATAATCATTACAAGCTGTAGTCCAGCTCAGTGTGTCTGACGTGACCCATTTCTGCCATGCTAATGTTACGACGTCCTTCTTTTTCTAACCACTTCTTGCGTATTTGTTGATGGTCGGGGTTCAGCATTCCTCCATGCAACATAAGCCATATTTACCGCTTACGTGGCCTTTGCTACTTTTGTGCGCTTCATCCTTTTCCTCCTCATAAGGGTCACCTGAGGCCTCTTCAACCCTGCGATCAGCAGCAGCAACCTGGGCCGCGACTTGGTGAGCCAGCTTCTCAGTAGCGTCCCCTTGGGAAACCTGCAGGAACGACAGCGGTCAGTTAGAGACGGGGCGCACGCTTTCATTCAATACAGACTTTGTTATGAAACCACTGAGTTAACACAATTCTTTTTATTATTGATTAATCTGTCAATCATTTTATTGATTAATTCATCTAGAAAATGGTGAAAAATATTGATCAGTGTCCAAGATGACGTCCTCAGATGTCTTGTCCACAGCTCAAAGATATTCAGTTTACTGTCAGAGACGAGTAAAGAAACCAGAAAATATTCACATTTAAGGAGCCAGAATCAGAGAATTATGTGTTTTATGTTTGTTGTTGGGTTTATTAGTTTGTCCAGCTGTTCTTTCCTTTGTTGTGTGCATTTTATTGATTGACTGATTGATTTAAAGACAGAAAATGTTGAAATTTCCACCCAGTGAAGCATTTTTTAACTAGAAGCTGCGTGTGCACTGTGCATGGTAGGATATTGTTCTTTATTTTAAAATAGTTTTACTACATTTTAATTGTAATCTGATTACACAGTAATATTATACATTTACCTGTTTTGTTTTTTTTTTTTTTTTACAGTACATGAACATACGTCTGTGCGCTCCACTTGTTTGGACCTATTTTTCAAATGACAAGACTGTGACAGCTCAAAATAGTCAAGTCATGTTAATTAATGCACAGATGAACAAAATATATTGATAAGGCCTGTTGTGAATTAGGGTCATGATAGTTTTGTTGTTTTTAAAAATTGGATCCTCAGAAGAAAAGTTTGTGAAACACTGATGTACAATATCGTGATGTTCCTTATCAGCAGTGTCAGTAAATATAAATGGTTCAAACTACGAACCAACATCAACCATCATGTCCTGAATCGAAAACAGCAAACTTTGATCTATTCAGTCCAGTTTAAGGCTAAGGCATTATGGGAAATGTGGGCCTCAATCTCTGATAAAGTTTGAGAGACACGATGCTTCATTCAGTGGATGTTGAGTCTGTGAGATTACACAACAGAAAAATGTAGATAAATATTTATTTAGCATCAAACTCGTGTTTATGTGCTTGCTGTCAAAACAATAGACTTGTAGTGTAAAGAAAGGCCTCAGATGGAGGCTGCTGTGATATGAGCTGCGGACAGATGAACAGATTAATTGATCTGGTGATCTTTTCCTCAATTTATCGATTAATTCATCCTGTCACAATCCTGTCAGCTGTACATCCGTACGCTCCACATGTTTGCACCTCCACTGTTTGGACCTATTTTTCAAATCTTTCTTGTAACAATTATGGTCATTATCAATCACTGTCAGAAAATGTCAGAAAATTTGTGAAAAATATTGAGTCCAAATTCTCTGATTTCAGCTTCTTAAATATGAATATTTTCTGGTTTCTTTACTCGTCTCTGACAGTAAACTGAATATCTTTAGAACGAGACATTTGTGGACGTCACCTTGGACTTTGGGAAACACTGATCAACATTTTTCGACATTTCTTTGAACAAAACAACTAACTGATTAGTGCAGGGAAACGATCGACACATTAATCGCAAATTAAAATAATCATTAGTTGTCAGGATACCAGAATTGTAAACTTGGATACAAAACTAAACAATATTCAATACCCCTTTTGATAGAGGAAAAAAAGCCCTGAGCACAGAAAAGCACAGAAAAAGTCTCTGAAAACATATTTGTTTTTTTGCTGCGAGACAAAGGCAGGACAGTAAAAGTCTGAACTGAACTGAAGTCTTGAAAGAACACTTAGATCTCTTCTCTTTGGTACTTTCGATACAATCAAATGTATTTTATAGATAAATGTGATTACTGAAAAAGTGTTAAAGTATCAATGCACAGAGAGAACACGCTGATCTTGGTTACTTTCTTCACTTTGTGACATTTATCTCTAAACTTTTAAATCTGACGCCTAGTATCCAAAGCGACCAATCACATCCTCTGCTCTCGCTCTGTCCAGCGACAGTGAGAAATTCTCTCCTCTGCTGCAGCATCGGCATCCCATCGCTCGATAAAGCCTGGAGTAGAAAGCAGGACAGTACCTCAACCAGAAACACTCCTCACCGAAGCACCATGGCAACGCTTTTCAGACGCAGCCTCACATTCTTGACAAACAGCCGCGCCGTGCCGTGCTGTGCCACGCCGTCGCAGCAGCAGCAGCTGCAGCAGCTGCAACCTTTGTGTCTTTATATGAGTTGTGACCTGCTGAGCGCGATGGAAAACAGAAAAAACCTCCCAATTGTTTGGACTTTGTGCTGTTCGAGCACACTGAAACCAGCCAGAGAGAAATCTAGCAACGTGTAGACGTGGAAGGGCCTTGCTGACGCCATTGTTGTCGCCTGCGGGGCTCGATGTTAAATGTACCGAGGGGAACATTGTTTGTGTAGCTGACCCTGCTCCCCTCGCCTCCCCTCCCCTCACCCCCCCCCTCCCCTTCAGTCCTCATCCTTTTCATTATCCTCATGTGATCAACTCTGCTTCAGCTTTGTCTGCTCCTCAGCTGCTCCTGGAGGTTTCAGACATTCATCTCAAGGTTGTTTCCTTCTCCCCCACGTCTTCTTGTCCCCTGCTGACCTCGACTTACATGTTTTGTCTTAGCTTTCTTTTGCTTTGTCTTCTTTTCAGAGCATTTTCTTGTTGTTTCTCTGCTGTTGATTCCTTGGTAGTTTTCTTCTTCAAGATATCTTTAAATCCTCCTGAGGCTCGACAGGATCAGGATCTGAGGTTCTTTTCTATGCTAACTTTGACTTTACCTTTCACACTTTAGTCTTTGCATGTTTTGTCTCAACTTTTTTTTCTCTTTCTTTCTCTCATTTTCTGTGTATTTCCTTGTTGTTTCTTTGCTTGATTCCTTGGTAGCTCCCCTTTGAGATTTCTTCTTTGAGGTATCTTTCAATTCTCTGATTCAACCGAAGTTCAGGAATCCAAGATCACTTCTTTGCTGACCCCAACTTTACCTTTCACACACTTTAGTCTAATTGTTTCTCTTACTTTATCAAATTTTCTGTGTATTTTCCTGTTGTTTCTTTGCTGTTGACTACTTGGTTCCTTGGTAGTTTCCCCTTCAAGATTTCTTCTTCGAGGTATCTCTAAATCCTCTTCCGGCTCAACTGAAGTTCAAGAATCCAAGATCATTTCTTTGCTGACCTCGACTTCACCTTTCACACTTTAGTCTCACCTTTTCTTTCTTTTGCTTTGTCATTTTCTGTTCCTTTTTGCTGTTTCTCTGCTGTTGATTGCTTGATTCCTTGGTATTTTCCCCTTCGAGATATCTTCTTCTTTAAGATATCTTTAAATCCTTGCCAGGGTCAGCTGAAGTTCTGGAATTGACGTTTCTTTGCTGAGCTTGATTTTACCTTCCACACTTCAGTCTCATTTTCTGTGTATTTTCTTGCCTTTGTATTGCTGTTGACCACTTGATTCCTTGGTGGTTTCACCTTTGAGATGTATTCTTTCCTTTCCTTGCAGGTCTGTCTAATAAAAGCAGCTCCGGCACCTTACCTTGTTGCAGCTGTTTAATTGAGAAAAACCCTTGTTATAAATCACCCCATCCTGCTTCAGCAGCTGTTCTCTTCCCCCTGATGTTTGTCTCATCAGGTTCTCTCCTGTCATCCAGGTTGTTTTTCTTCCCTACACAAGCCTAGACATCTTTGTTGTTTTGTGTTACTGACCGGTCGCCGACGTCCTTGGAGTCAGAGGAAGCGGGTAACTTTGACATTGTCCTCGTCCGTCCGGCCTGCAGCAGCTAGCGAGAGGAGCTCACTCTTAATATCTGAGTCACCCAACAAACAGGCTGACTGATCATCATCAGCAACGTCACCAACACTCCCTTCTGTCCGTTTCAGCATGAAAAGAACCATTCATCCCAAAACTTGGCGATCCAAGTGGGAAATTTATTTACACTTTCACACACACATAGCAGAGAACAGAGGAACCTCTAAGCTGTTTTTAACTTTACGGCGCCGACAAACAAACACTTGCCTTAAATTCATCAAGAGTCCTCAAGAGTTCTGAAATATATCGAGTTTAAAAGTGGAACGCGGAGTCCCGGCCGATGTTCTCCACGTCCACGTTCACCATCACCTCAGCACACAACTTAGCAGCACTCTCTACAAGGAAACACAACAGAAAGTAAGTCCTTACCAATTGACCCCACACATTTGTTAGGTTATGCCCCCGGCGTCCCTGCAGAGGCACATATATGATCCCAGCTGCAGTTTTTTCCTCTCACACTAGAAGGTTCAGCCAGGACGCAAAAACAAACCTGCTGCTAAATAATAGGAGGCCATGAGGCGGCCGGGTGGGGCCTTTAAAAAGGAGGGTCCACTCAGCACTTCTGACTGATCCCAGCACACGCAGCCAATCAGGGGGCAGACTTCACCTGTTGCTATGACGCCCGGCACGGACCTGTAAAAAAAAGGTAGATAGGAGGGGGTGGAGGGGGCTGCAGGGCCGTCAGTCTATAAATATATATATACATAGATACACATATATACAATAGGGCTGCAAATTGTAAGCTACTTCCTTAATCGATCATTGGTAAAATTAACGATCAATTAATCAATTAATTAAACTTACAAAAGTTTGTATTTGCCAAACAGTCTCTCAGTTAGTTTTATTTCCATGGCAATATGTTCCATGGTCTCTGACAGCATTACATACACCCTTAGAAATAAAGGTTCTAACTAGAACCATATAGGGTTCATCAGCATGTCCTCCATTTATGAAGAACTATTTATGGAACTTTTTCTAAAAGTTCACTTTGAACACTTTTAAAGAGTTCTACCTAGAACCCAGCATAAGGGGTTATATCTAGAACCATCTGTTGAAGGTTTCACAAGGAACCCCCTGTGAGAGGTTCTACAGAGAACCCATTTAGGGTACATTGTTTCTTCAAGGATTTGAACAATCCTTGAGGAACTCTTTCTTCTAAAAAAGTTTTGGATTAAAAGCGTTCTTAATGGAACCCTTAGTCTTACAAAGAACCCTTGACAAACCATTTCTGAAGGGTTCTTCAGAAGTAAATGGCTATGAGTAGAACCACAGCTCTTCAGGCTCTAAGAGTACAGCCTGTGAAACATATAAAGAGCTACATATTTCTTTTGGACTTTTGGATTACTGTACAATCAAACATTGAAAATATTACACCTTAAGCTCAGGTTTGTACAGTAATGGATTACAGGATTAAATATTAAGATACTAAAAAGGTATTTGTATTTAATTACAGTTACAGAAACAAAAGATGTAATCAGATTACAGATAAATTTAGTAAAAATCAGGATTATCAGCAGGATTGCTATTATAATAGTCCCATGTTATGCAAACTGCATTTTTTCATGGTTTTCCAGTGAAAATGTGTCCCAGCCTGCAAACTAGTGATGTGTCGGTCGCGAACGATCCGGATCTTAGAGCCGACTCTTTGAAGTGAACGACGGGAACCGGCTCTTGATTGGGAGCCGATTTGTTTTATTCTCCTCTTTTTTTCTGTTAAAGTCGCACATGATTGGTGGCGTGTGTGTGTGTCCACACTGAGTAGAAGGGGGAGGGGAGGGGTTACAGACACACAACACAGTGAGCACATAAGCAAGTGGGAGGGAGACGAGAGAGAACATGTGCTACAGACAGAGACAACATGCTGGAAAGGTGAGAAAATACACTCGTCTGAGATGAACTGTGCCTCGTCTGGGAAGTAGACGAGATCAGGCGGCCGCAGCAGGAAGTGGAGACGAAAATCTACAGTCGAGTTGGACAGTTTTCAGCAGAGTTAAGAGAGAATAGAAGAAGAGACCACCTGTAGGTTACCTGTAGTCTGCAGACCACGATCA
This sequence comes from Lutjanus erythropterus, assembly GCA_020091685.1. Taxonomy (NCBI): domain Eukaryota; kingdom Metazoa; phylum Chordata; class Actinopteri; order Lutjaniformes; family Lutjanidae; genus Lutjanus; species Lutjanus erythropterus. The sequence goes on along the minus strand of CM034593.1, from coordinate 1,483,979 downwards.
TAGCTGAAGAAATAAAGTGCATTCTTGATCACTGATTGAAGTTAAAATAGAAGAGATCCCCCTTCTGATACATGTAACATCTGTTCTTTTATCTGCCTTGTAAAACCAAGTCATATATAAGTCATATATATAATCTTTATTATTATCAGACAAAATATCTGCTTGTTGACAGATTAAAACTTCATTGCACAACAGAAGACTAATATATCCAGTGTTAAATATTACAATTACACAGAAAATTAGTAATTAATATAATATGTGGTGTTTGTTGTCAAAATTAAGCACTCTGCTTAATATTGTATTACTCTCCTCCATGTTGAGTATATTGAGTATATAAATAATAAACATTTGATATAATGTATGTTTTTTACATTAGTAATTCATTTTGCATTATTTTGGGTAATAAATTAATTTGAGCAACAAAAAATCTGAGGAGCCACTTGGGAGCCGAAAGAGCCGGCTCTTTTTAGGGAGCCGAGCCAAAAGAACCAGCTCGCTAAAAAGAGCCGCAATTCCCATCACTACTGCAAACAGAGTCCTATAGGATGAAAACACTCCTCTCTCCCTCTCTTTCTTGCTCCGCCTTTCAGTAAAAGTGAGCCTAAACGCTCCACTTAGATTTACCTCTCTGTATGATGTCAGAAGGGGCTAAGCCACACCTTCAGGCACATGACACCCCTGCGTGTCTGCTCCGCCCTCTGAATCCCTGTGAGTCCACATGGCAGTCGCCATGTTTTTTCCTCGTTCCTCTGAAACAAACGAACATGTGAAGGTTCGAGCAGAACACACAAACTGTTCTGTTGTTGGCTGCAGGAACGAGCACACAAGTCTTCATCTGTTCTCCTCATCTGACCCAGAGGATTATTTTAACACTCAGTACAGTGTTGTGTGTGTGTGTGTGTGTGTGTGTGTGTGTGTGTGTGTGTGTGTGTGTGTGTGCTAACCATTTTACTTTGGACTGTTTCTTCATTGGTCGGTACAAAACAGGATTCACTTCTAAAACTGAAGCTCAAGGATGGATCAGTACCGACTGTCTGTGACGCAGCTGCAGACATGGCAGCGGTAAGTTTTATCATCTTTATGCTGTTTTATTGTGTATTTAGCCGCTGGATCCTGCTGTTAGCATCGCGGCTAATATGTGTAGCATGTAGTGTGTGCTCACAGGCTGGAGTATTAAATGTTGAGGGAGAGTCAAGATAATCTGAACGTTAAGCCTCATATGAAGCCAGTTAACTAAACAGAATAGTAAGTTGGATGCTGGTGACTGTTTTTCATGTCAGTTTTTGTGTGACGTCATGCTGCTGGTTTGTGTTATCGTCTCTGTTGTTATGGACGCGTCCTCTGTCCTCTGCCTGCTGTGTAACTTAGATTAGCATCAAGATGCTAACTGTCTCATACCTGAAATGTGGAGCGACCTGCTGCAAAATCAAGCCGAGAAACTTGTGTTCAGACTAAATCAGGTGTTGTGATTAGCGCAGGTATGTGGTTGTGTTTGTTTGTGCTTAGAACGTAAGAACCAAAATAATCAGACAATAAGTTTAATTTCTCCGGTTCAACCCCCCCCCCCCCCCTCTATTCAGAGTTTACGGCGCTTCAACACTGATGCTAAAGGACAACAGTACAGTAACAGAAGTCTTACATTACAAACAACACAGTGTGGGTGCAGGACATGCAGGAGGAGGACAGGGACGCGTCCATAATGACGACTGTTTTACTTTGATATCAATACAGTTCATAAAATCACGTGACTACATGAGTTATCAGTTTTTACTCACAGCATTGTAACAACGAACAAGTCACACACATCAGCTGTTATTATACAGGATGTCCATAAAGTCTCTTTACAATTTAATACATTTATTACAAAAGCAAATGAAGAGACAAACCTGTGAAAATTCTTACAAAATGAAAAGTAGATGCTGAAGTTTTTTTGCCTCTTTAATACACCTCTATATGGGCAGCATGAGATGCATGAAGCACATCAAGACGGTGCTCGATTTCTTGTCTTTGTCCAACACTGTCTCTGTCTCCATAAATCTCTTGTGCCTCTTGACGGTGGATGTCTTCCACACTCAGTCCTGTAGTTTCGCTGAGTCTGTATCCCATTTTGTTTCAGTAAACTGGGACACACACTGTGTCTTTTCTTGAGGAGCAGCCAGTTTTTAGGGGTTTATTTAACAGAACCTATTTCATCAACACGGTACCTGAAATACTCAAATGTAATGTGATTTAAAAACTTTGATAACCTCTGAGTACAAAGAACAGATCTGATTAATACATCTCATCAGTTACTTTTGTAATATTTTTATTTAAATTGTAAAGAGACTTTATGGACACCCTGTAAATGTATTAGACTCTTAGCAGTGTATGAATGCATATATCGTCTCAGTAGCATCTGAAAAGACCCTCGGTGTTGTTACAGTTAGTGTAATGTGATGAGATAATTGATACTTAATATTTATTGATTGATCAATTTATGTTTCTTTGGGCCTTTTTACTGAGAAGAAATGTGTTTCTTGTGAATTGTAGGAATGTAAAAAAAAATGGATGCGGAGCAGAAACCACATCTACTGGACTGCAGCCTCTTCAGCCACCAGGCCAGAGACAGTGGTGAACTGGACCTCCATCCTGAACCATGTGCAGGACATCCAGAGACATGAAGACCTCCTGTTCCCCCACTGGACACAGACTGCACCAAACAAGGGACGAGAATAAACTGACAGCAGGTGTGTTACTCACACAGACCAGAACCTTATCATGACTCCTCTTTATAGAAGTAGTGATCAAAATTATTTTACTAAGATAATCACGCTGACTGATTCATTTCATTGGGTTTATAAATTCATCACACATACCATCATTAGTTATTGGTACTATATTATATTGTAAACACTTTTGTCTTTTTTTAGCTGCTCCTGTCTTCTACAAGCTGGAGAAGCTGCTGACTGTTGGAAACCTGAGCTCCTCCTCCAGACTTCATCTGTGGAGGTTTTCCACAGCGTCATCCTTTGTTTTACACCAAAGAATCTAGTTTCCATTTCTTGAAATGCTGTGCAGGTAAATGAAATTGTGGTTACTTTGAACCTGTAAAAATATGTACAGTTGTTCATTATTTCCATCTTTGATTTTCTCTGTACTTTCAGACTCTGCCTGGCTGTCATGTATCAGTGAACCTGCTGACGAACCACACATCACATCTGGTGGAGACCAACTCTTCAAAGACCATGAGAGGAACCTGCAGAACAAAACCAGTGAGGACTGAGACCACGTTCTGTAAGTGTTACATTCTTTTATTTGTCACTAACATTAAGTCATGTACATGTTGTATTTACTGTATCACTGTAACAGTTGTTGTAAAAGTTTCAATAAAAAAAGAAATAAAATAGAAAAATAAAAAATTATATAAATACACACAAACATAATGCATAGATTTTTTTTAAAGTCTAAACAAAATCTTTGTGTAATATTGCACAGGACATGTGGCCGACTTAATGGACCTCATCTTTGAGAAAGTGTTTCTGGACTCAGCACCAGACAGGGATGAAGATCCAGAGGACCTGAGTCCACAGTCTGAGGAGCCAGACAAGGAGAAGGTCATCGCCAGCTGTGTGTCCCGGTTCAACTAAGAGGAGGTCTGAATCCAACATAGAGTCCCTGGGCGTCAGGAAACTGAAGAACCACACAGGCTGGAGTGACCAGGAAACCAAAGCTCCAGCTCACAGTGCTCTGATAGGCTGATACCTGTAACCACTGAAACAAGAGAAAAAGATGTCCAGTTAACAGTTTGGTGTGTCAAACTTTTTCCAAATGCATTCAGTGAATCCTTCAGCTTTTTTACTGTCATAGATGATAGATATACGGAGCCCCTAAAGTTCCACAAAGAAAAAACAAACTATACTGTGCGCTCGATGTAATTAACTCATTCATTTATACAGACAGGCAGCAACACAACAGACAGTCTGACTGAACAGCCTCGTGGAAGCATTATTTTACAATTCTTCATATTTTAAACAGATGAAATTCGTTAAATCGAGTCATTTGGTGTTTTTACAGTTATGATATTGAGCTGAAACAGATTCTACACTCCGTTCGTATTCAGAGGCTGCAGCAGACGTCTCGCACCGCGCGCTTCAATGTTCAACATAGCAGGATTAAGAAAGTAAATGATCGCTCAACATTAAAAAGTAAAACTCTAAAACTGGTCTCACTCACTTGGTGTGAGGTTCAGATGGATTGTTTGGTAGTTTTTGGCGTCTCTCTCTCTGCTGACCTTAAATCCATCTGATGCTGCAGTAACACGTCCAGATGTGTTTTGGATAAACTATAAATCCAGTGTTCTTGAAACTTTGGGCTTTCACCTGGAATTTTGTCTGATATTCCAAATGTTGCTGCAAACCTCAGTCCAACAGATTTTATCCCTCCAGCACAGCGCACAATTTACATTTCCACTGTTGAATCTTTTGAAGTATTTCCACACAAAGTTGGTGGCAGACATCTGTTATGTGTCTCATTCAGATGGTACAGCAAAAAAGTTACTGTATTAAATACACAAATGATCAGAGGTGCTTGGATTCATGGCACTTTGTGTCATGTGGAGAGTCGTATACACAAACAAAAGCATTTGCTGCGGCAGGTCCGTGCTGCCACGATTCCAGCTAGTCCTTTCTGTTGATTTGTTTGTGTATACGACTCTCCATACTGACCACTTCAGATGTTCACAGCCACACCTAATAAATTTAATTGGCATTTGACAGAAAAAGAAAAAGTCAAAGTATGTTGTTATATTGTTCTCAGTATTTGATTTTCATGCAGGCTGGTGTGAGTTTTGCTGCTCTTATATGTTACCGGCCGACACCAAGTGCTTTAATTAATTAGTTAATGAGCACAAAGTGCCATGAATCCAAGCACCTCTGATCATTTGTGTATTTAATACAGTAACTTTTTTGCTGTACCATCTGAATGAGACACATAACAGATGTCTGCCACCAACTTTGTGTGGAAATACTTCAAAAGATTCAACAGTGGAAATGTAAATTGTGCGCTGTGCTGGAGGGATAAAATCTGTTGGACTGAGGTTTGCAGCAACATTTGGAATATCAGACAAAATTCCAGGTGAAAGCCCAAAGTTTCAAGAACACTGGATTTATAGTTTATCCAAAACACATCTGGACGTGTTACTGCAGCATCAGATGGATTTAAGGTCAGCAGAGAGAGACGCCAAAAACTACCAAACAATCCATCTGAACCTCACACCAAGTGAGTGAGGCCAGTTTTAGAGTTTTACTTTTTAATGTTGAGCGATCATTTACTTTCTTAATCCTGCTATGTTGAACATTGAAGCGCGCGGTGCGAGACGTCTGCTGCAGCCTCTGAATACGAACGGAGTGTAGAATCTGTTTCAGCTCAATATCATAACTGTAAAAACACCAAATGACTCGATTTAACGAATTTCATCTGTTTAAAATATGAAGAATTGTAAAATAATGCTTCCACGAGGCTGTTCAGTCAGACTGTCTGTTGTGTTGCTGCCTGTCTGTATAAATGAATGAGTTAATTAAATTGAGCGCAGATAGAGATTTTTTTTTTCTTTGTGGAACTTCAGGGGCTCCGTATAGACACATCATCTGAGATGTTACTAAATGTTGTGACGTGATAATTTATAAATGTAAAAATATAAATCATGATGTGTATAAAATTGTCTCCTGTGAATTCATATTTAATATGCACAGTATCTGCTGACATTGGGATGTTTTACTTCATTCATGGTGTTTTTTAACCAGTCTGATGTTATGTCCACTGAAGTAAAGAATCTGACATATTTATCCTCATAAAACTGATACAGTATTGTTACATGTAAAAACACTGATTGGGATTATGTGGATGAACAAAGGACTTACTGTTCTATTCCTCTGAGCCATGAAGAACCACAGTCAGCTCGGCATGTGTTGAATGTGTTCTGCAGGGAGAACACATGGAGGCAGACGTGGTCCAACCTGGATCTCCTGCATCAGTCTTGTAACCTAATATGAATTACAAAAGTAGGTGTCATGGTATCTGACAAATGTCACAGGTACACAGAAAAACAGCCTGGTCAAACATGTAAAGGATAACGTACAGTGGGGGGGGGGGGGGTCTAAAATCATCCTGAATGGGTTTGTTTCACAGTCCTGACCTGCTCACTGTACGTTATCCCACATAATATACAGTGGCTTCTCATGATAAATAAATTTGACAAGACATTAATTTTAAAATCATTTTACAGCTCATCCAGGTCTGTCATTAGCACCTATCCAAAAAAAATATAGAGCAATGTAAATATTTCAACAACATGTAAGACCTATGCAAAGCTTCCTGCTCATCCACCACAGCTTGTCTGATGTCCGTCTTCGATGAGCTGCGCTGGACGAGCAGGAAGCTTTGACAAATTTCAAAGACGTAATATTAGAACTCTACAAGGTGAGATGTGCAGATGAGCTCAGTGTAGTTTACAAACCACTGCACACCTCGCCTTCTGAAAACTGATGATGAAATGATAATAAATGATGATACTGACAGACTGCAACATTTTCTGTTTAACAAAACAAGTTCAGCATAATGTGAAAACTAAACTTGTCCACATAAAGGACTCTTGATTTCTGACAGGCGTCTCTGCTGAGAACATTGCAAAACAAGAGGATAATTTACTGTCAGCAAGCATCAAAATGTCTGTTACTGAGACATGAAACACCTGTAGTGTTCCTTTGTCCATAGAGGACAGACGTGTCTCATCAGGGGAATGATAGTTAACTGTATTCACAAACTCAGGCAGACAGCAAGCTCTAAATATGGCAGCAGCAGTGGCACTTCCTGTGGCAGCATGGAGCCGCCGCAGCACGTGTTGGTCGTATATGTGTCTGTTAATGATATGTATATATATGTAAATAAAAATGTAATTTGTATAATGCAGTAACATTTCCATGTGCGCTGGAACATCACAGCCTCACATCCTGGGAAGATTGCATGAAAAAAAAAAACAAAAGTCACAGAAAAATCTTCAGATCAAATCTCATTATTTGATAAAGATATTATATGAGTAATTAGTTATTCCATTAATATGAAGTGTGAGTATTTAGAATCAGAAAGCATTTCATTTACCACTTTTATATGTAGTAAAACAATAATACTGCTAAAGTAAAACCAGAGAGACTATAACAGAACCAGGGGTGGAAGTAACTAATTACAAATACTCAAATTACTGTAATTAAGTAGTTTTTTAGTTTATACGTTTTTGTAAGTAGATTTTCAGGTCTGTACTTATACTCATACTTAAGTATGCATTACAAGATGTAATCTATTTAGTTACTTTTAACATCTTAGTTGAGTACAATTTAAATTAATATCCAAACCTTTAATCTGCATTTTAGTAGCCAATCAGGTGATCTGATCACAAACAGGCCAATGAGAACAAAGACATACAGACGGAAAACAAAGAAACACTGCAGCAGTACACGTTTAAAGTGAGGATATTAATGATTAATCATTAATGGATTAATTGCCCTTAAGAGTTTCAATAATTCAAAATGTAAACATTGATACTTAATCAATAATCATGGCAGTAACTTCACCTCATTTGATGTTTTGTGTGATGGAGCCATTTGGTGAATAAGAGAAATTTAAAAAAAAAAGATTTAAAAAATGAAAATGGGGAGAGAACATCTTTTGTATCTTATAAATTATTATTGACTGTCACCATTTTCAACTGTTACTTCAGTAACTGTTACATCAACTGATAAAAGTAACTAATACTCTGAGTAGTTTTTACGATGATAAGTACTTTGCTAACACCAGTACTTTTACATGTAATTGAGTAATATTTTAGTAGTTTAACAGTACTTGTACTCTGCAGTACTCTTTCCACCACTGAATATAACCCATGACAGACTGTATCCCAGAGGTGTAGGATTTTTCCCCGTGATAGTGTTGAAAAAACAAAAATCACGATAAATCTTCATATGAAAACACAGTATTTCAGGAATAGCAATAATTAATAATCTATATATAAATGATGCAGCTGTTCTGAACCTGCCACAGTAAAATACCCCTCATGTTGCCTCTGCTACTGACATGATGAAGATTTTCATACAGACAGTGAAGTGAACGAGCTGTGAGGCAACTGACTGACGTCATGTGTCTGTCACGGTAGAGACACAGACAGAGGCAGGTGCCATAAACAGCGGCGTCATTAATAAATGAGGTTGTTAATTATTGCGATTCTCAAAATATGTACTTGTGTACTGATATTATATAATATTTTTTTTTGGGGGGGGGTCACACACTTGTATGTATATCAGTCATGCTGCCAGAAACAAAAGGCACAGCTGGTGTCCGTCAGTCTCTCTGGTTTGATTTTATCAGATTGATTGCTCTACTGTATAAAATGGTAAATAACATACTTAAAACTTAATTCTATATATAAGTTCAGACTTAATATTAACTTCACTGCTACATACATAAACACACGTGACTTCACTTCATATTAATTTAAAAAAAATCATTCATTCATTAATTCCGCATTCATATCTACATTTCACTAACAGACACACATGACGGATGTTTGGCGGCAGGTCCGTGTTGCCAGTTTGAACCAAATTCACCAAAACTGACCTCAAACATGACCAAGCAGAGAGAGCAACCGTTAGCATTAGCTACCGAGCTACATTTTAGCGCTGTACCAACACACACACACTGACTGACTGTAAGGCACCAAAATACACAAAATTATTGACCAACCATTCAGAAACGTCCTGCTGCAGCCGCAGTGTTTGAATTTCTGCAGGAGACTCTTCATCTGGGCCACATTTTCGATTAAAAATGAACGGTTGAACTCCAAAGTGTCTGATACCCGCCATGTCTGATACAGCGTCACGCGCTCAACGTGGCCCCGCTTAGTTCAAGCCACACCCACCTCCCGAGAGGGGCGGGGCCAGCCACACCTTATTTACATTTAAAGCTACAGACCATTCAGTCAGGCTTTTTTTCCTAGGATTTATAGGACCCATAGGTGAAACCAGCTAATTTTACAGTCAGTTCATTGTCATGGCCTCCAGTGAGAAAAAGCTTCACTGGTGGAAATTTAACTTTATTTTGTTTTAAATCAGAAAAGAAAAACAACATCATAGAACAGAGACAATCCTGCCTTCAAAATATTGTTTTCATCCAGGAACTCAACATCTCATTTAAACATTTAAGTTATAAGAAAGACAAACCGCTAACATTAGCTACACAGATTAACTGCTAACATTAGCTACACAGATTAACCGCTAACATTAGCTACACAGACCAACCATGAAGTGTAAAGCTGCTTAATAAAGAACATTTAAATGTAGTTAACTACAACAATTAATAAAAACATGCATTTAACAAATATATTACCACAACAAACATAAAACACTAGGTTAGACTAAACAATTTCACCATACTTGGTATTGAGTTAATCCAAAAGTAACAGAAAGTAATCAAGTTACATTACTTTAATATTGAGATACTAGGATTAGATTACTGAGTACATTTTTTTTAGCAGGTTTTAATAGGAGTTCAACATTAAACACAACACTATGAAAGTTTTTCATACAATCCAGCCTCCAGGTTTGTACATCAGTTTTCCTCCTCTATGTGAATTCTGCTTCAGAACCACAACTGCATTTAAGGTGAGTTGGACATCTGCATCACCTACAAGCAGCGTGAAGGAACAAAACAATGGCGGTTCCAGAGACTTGGAGACATGTTTGGGTTATTTACATCGACACAGAGCAATGGCTAATGTTAGCCACACAAACCAACCGGCCTGTGACACAAGTGTTACATGTTGGTCTGTGTAGCCAACATTAGCAGTTGTCTACGTAGTGAATGTTAGTGGTTGGTCTGTGGAACAAATGTTAGCTGCTGGTTTGTGTGGCAAATATTTGGAACACTTGGTCTGTGTAGCTCATGTTAGCGGTAAATAACACACTGACTATTTCACATTTCAAATAATCTGAACTGTCCCTTTAAACATGGCGAGTTTTTCTTCATTAAACTGTTTATTTACTGTTTAAATCTGCTTCTATGTGTTCTATTCAGTAAATGATTTGTGATTGTCTGCTTTAAATTGATCTTGGTAAAGTCAAACAAGATGAAACCCTGTAGAGGGCGCTGTGGCATCAGGAGAGCACAGGGAGATGCAGGAGATGCGGAGGAAGAGGAGGAGGAGGAGGAGGAGGAGGAGGCTGTGCAGGCATGTTTAGTCTCAGACGGAGAGGATCGCCCTGCTGTTTGTTCACTGCTGCAGAGATCAACCTGGAGGAGGAGGGAGGGGAGGACGGCTGGCACTGCAATGCAGAACATCAAATGAGGAGGAGGAGGGAGGAAGGAGGGAGGGAGCTGCTGGCTCTGCAGAGCGCAGGTTTTCTCTGAGGGGGGAGGAGAAGTGTGTGTGTGTGTGTGTGTGTGTGGGGGGGGGGGGGGGTTCAGGGATTCCCTGATGGTTTGGAAAAGATCCAGAAGGAGCTGCAGTGACAGAGTTCAGCTGTGAGACGAGTGAGACAGATCTGTGTCGCTGCAACTGATGAAAAAAAACAACCTGCATGTTGGATTTTATGATGAGCTGCAACAATTTATCAATCATTAATCAATTATTACATTAATCAACAATTTTCAAATTGTATCTTATCAAAGTTTGATAATTGATTAAATCGTTTTTAGCTAAAAAAAAAAAAAAAGTCAAAATTGTCAAATTTCAGTTTCTTAAATGTGAATATTTTCTGGTTTCTTTACTCGTCTGACAGCTGATGTTAGATAATGAAGCCACCTGCGCCAACGCTTTATGCCGGGTGTCACCTTTCATCAGAGCCCAGGATGAAGCATTCAAAAGTTCTGTCCATGTTTTTATCCCAGGTATGTGACCGTGGTTACTGAGGTCTCCGAATAAAACAGTTTGGAAACATCTCGTTTAACCCATAGAAAAACTAAATGTTCATTCTCGTGTTTTTGTTCTAAAATTTGAACCTGAACTTGGTCCCGATGTGTTTTCCAACGTAAATCTCCCAGCTACACGTCATCTGCAGGCATCTGTATCTAAAAACGTTCAGTTTGTTCAGACCAATATTACTCAACGCCATTCTGAGTGTTTTGCAAAAACCTTTAGGGTGTGAGTTTTGAAAGGAGACCAACACCCTGCACATACTGCACACGGTCAAAGAACAGCTCAGTTTACGCTGCGTCTGACGATTTTAGGCAAATGTCAGGCAAAGGCAAATTAAATTGGACAAACACAACAAATGAAGACACAGAAAGTACAAAGTAAAAAAATCATTTATTGTTGACATTTCATGTGATTTCTTTCTTTTTTTTTTTATAAATATTCTTTGTGCTGATATAGTTTTCATTCCTGACAATAAGTGAAGAACAGAAATAAGAATATATATCTGTGGTTACTACAAGTTTTATCAAGCTTTTCCTCCAAGCTGTGAAAACAGTGCATACGTGATATTAATAAAGACCATTTGAACATTGAGGTGCTCTTCATGCACAGACGGCGGCCGTTACATACATGTGACCGACAGCAGAAGGTAGTAAAGTTCTTAAGTAGCAAGGCAAGGTCAGCTCAGTTCAGTCTGTCCTTAAAAATCAAAAATTAAAAAAACAGGTTGAGACACCAGCGTCATGCAGGGACGACAAAGTGACGACCAAAGTGCTTCAGTGTCGACGGCGGTGGCGCTCGTGGGACGACGTGAGTCTCACAAACAGCGACCGGCCTCTCAGTACAAACAGCATACATGGCGATAATTGCATATTATGACGCTATATTATAATCACACCTACACAGGACACACGAGATACCAAAGTCAAGACAGACGTACAGCTCACAGGACTTCCCTCTCCTCAGGTGACAGGCTGACGATTACATTTCCTCTGATTGGCAGGAATGAAGCATCAAATGTGTCACGATGCTGCAGACGTGCAGCATCTCACCGACGGTTTTCAGGTGTGAACGGATCCCACAGGATCTATAGATGAGATTACTTTTAGTCAGGGCTTAAAGTTACAAGTTACAACTACTCAAATACTGCAACTACTTCTATTTTTTCAAATCTGCAATTTTACTTTTACTTAAGTTTGCATGTCACTCTAAATTCTACTTAGTTACTTTTAAAATCATATTTCACTTCTGAGTACAATTTGAATTGTACATCAGGCTGTCCGATAGCAAACGGGCCAATGAGGGGGCAGGATGAAAACAGCAGGTACAGGTGTGTGAAGGTGAGCGTGACCTCTGAGCAGAACAGAGCAGACGAGCTGGGTGTCGTTCAGACTGAAGATTTGGAGAAACGGAAACTCCTTTGATTGAATGCATAAAACATCAGTGGTTAAAAAGTAACTAATACTCTGAGTAGTTTTTGAGAAGAATACCTTTTTCTAGGGCTGCACAATAAATCGAAATTTGATCAGCAGCTCCCCTGTCTACATGATTTGTTCACAGGTCAGTCTTGATGGGACCAATATGGTGGCAACATTCACGTATGATCCAAAGGCCAACGCAGTGTTTACCATGTATGTCTATAGCAGGGCTGCACATTTGATTGAAATTTTAGTGAAATCACAATATGGCTTTCTGCAATTTTCAAATTGCAGGAGGTGCAACATTTGTTAAAGGCAAAATGTGTTTTTAAACTTTTAAATGAATGAGTGTGGTCTACAGTCTTAAAAAAACATCTTCATTTGGTTCAGATTTTAATTTAAACTAATCAACTGGTCTAAAAGTATGAAAATGCTCAGAATAGAGTAAAACTTAAGCACAATTTACTCATCTACAAGGTTAAACATTGTCTGAAAACATATTGTGTGTGGCACTTTGCATATGATCCTACAAAACAACTAAATATATTTGATTTTCAGAGTGGGCAGGATCACGTGAGGTCTGCAACATGGTGCAGCTAACGTTAGCAGTGCTAGCAGCAACAGCAGCAGTCTGCTCTCCCTGCAGGTTAACGTCCACGTGTCTGTTCTGAATGTGATTACATGTCGCTCCAGTCGAGTGGCTGTATTATATCAGTTTATTGTGACACAGCTGACACAACCTGATTTTACTTTACTATTTCTGGTGCCGACTAACAAGGGTGGCAAAGTTTAACTGTTTAGTCAACTAATCATGCACATCCCTACTTTATACTGGTAGTTTTACTTGTGGTGAAGTAGGTAATACTTTATAAAAACATCATTGTGAAATGGTAAAATCAGCAGTTAATTAAACTGAAGCTAAAGGAGAAATCTGTAATATGGACCCTTTTCCAGCCAACATCGTCAAAATACTGCTTCAGAAGTAGCGTTTTCCCCCAGACATCCAGACGAGTTATCAAGCTGCAAATGTTTGGTTGTTGCATATATGATACGTTAGAATCAATATTCCACTGGTCAACTTAAGTTGTACAGTTTTATGGCAGGATCGTGACCGTTTCAGAGCAACTGGCGGCGTCTTTGGCTGTAAGCTATTGAACGTGTTGACTGGACTGAGGACATGATCAGAGCTGCTTGTGTTTGCAGCAGCCGTTGACAAGCTGTTGTAGTCCGCCATGCTTCTGTGCCGAACTGCGCATGCAGCTTGCTCATTGTTTACAAACTGCAAAAGGGTCTATATTTACTGTAATAAATTCTAAAATGACCATGATATGTCATTAGGGACTAAAGAAATATGTTAAGTTGAAATACTCATTTATCTGACAACAACATGTCAGAGACAGCTACAGAAGAGTTTGTCCAGACTGTGGTGGCGTGAAGGTGAGGTTATGAACAACATGTCATTACGACAACTGATGAGACGTGTTGGCTGTAAAGACACGAGTCAAATTTCAGAAAGAAAATCATTAAGGTTTACTGTGATAGAAAGCACTGGAACTTCGATGGAGGCACAGATGAAGATGCCAACGCTAAAGGCAAAGGTAGAACTCGTGTTCTGTCGATATGTAGTACCTATCAAGAGCTACTGAACGGTTCTCCGGGTTTGGGGGTCAGGGTCAGGTTTACTCTGCTAATGATTTGTGCTCGGTAGCATTTTTCAACAAGGAAGCATGAATCATCAAAACACTGGCAAGTGATGTAGGAGGATTTAAATGAGCCAATCACAATGCTCCTGGGATACAATCCTGAGTCTAGTGGCTTTCGTGACCTCCAACTAAACAGGACATTAACACCTGCCTTGTTGTAGTTTTCTTAAACACAATCTGTCATCAGCACATCTGACAGCAGAGTGGACAAATCACAGCGGATCAACAATTGCTGCTGTCGTTGTGTCGTCCAGCGTCGCACTAATGAAGCAAATTCACAAATCAGAACAAGGCAAAAGTCTGAGGAGAAGTACGACGCCTCTGCCAGAGGAGGCACTGACTGACATTCATCTCAAACACTACAAGTTTGGTGCCAGTGACCCAAACATGTCCGCTATGTTTTGGACTGAGCAGGTTTCACTTGACATAAATGTAACACCATCAGACTGATACAGTCAGCGTATACGAGCAGTAAGAGGACACGATAAAACGTTCAGGGCCAGAGAGGAACATTACCTGTTCTTCTCTAGCCCCTTACCTGTGAGTCTGCACCTTGGTTTTGATCTGTCCTCCACACCAGCAGATTCCATTGACTTGCTCAGCCATACAGACTTGGCCCGGGAACCAGAGGTTGGCTGGTTCAGGTCCAGCATGGACCAAATCAGTACAGTATGAGGACTGGTGACTGGAGAGCTGCTCCAGACAAAGAACCCTTGACAACCCTCCTTTCTTTTGAAAGAAAGGGTTATCGTAGGCAACTGGACTTGGTTGGGTTCTTGAGGACGTTTCGTGTCTCATCTCAACTGACTAATGAGATGTTTCAGGTATTGAAGGTATTTAACTAGTCTCTCAAAGTTAAAAAGAAACCGATGATGATCTGCTGATCATTCATGCTGGAAGTCACAAAAACAAAGACAGGAAGAGTTTGACATGAAGCTGTTTCCACTCTTCACAAAGACCAGAAGTTCAGACCAGTGAACTAGTTTTGGTCACTAATGGAGAACTATAAGTTCTCCCAGTGTCTGGGATGGGATGTGACTCACCACCCCAAGCAAAGCAGTTTAAGTATCTCAGGATCTTGTTTACCAGTGACGGTAAAATGGAGCATGAGATGGACAGGTGGATTGGTGCAGCATCAGCAGTAAAAGGTCTCACTCACTTAGCGTGAGATCTTTGTCTTTCTTCAGTGAATATTCAGTAAATATATCCCCATATGTCCCCATTTTAAATTTCTCAGAAAATGTTTTGATGTGGCATTTCTGGAAATTAAGTGATTAAGCCCTACTACATTCCAACCCTCACCTGTGGTCATAAGCCTCCTTTTTTAGGTCCTCTGAGAGCATTCAACTGGGAGGAGACACAGGGGCAGACCCAGAACTCAGTGGAAGGGTTAAATATCCCATCTGGTCTGGAAATGCCTCAGGACTCCCCAAGGAGGAGCTGGAAAGTGCTGCTGTGGAGAGGGACATCTCAAATACCCTGCTGCCACTGTCACCCAACCCTGGATAAACATGAGAAAATGGATGGATGGATGGATGGATGGATGGATGGATGGATGGATGGATGGATGGATGGATAAGTGTAAATCATCTGGTCCAGTTCATAATGTCATCAGAGCTCAGTTGAAGTAACATCTGTACAATTACATTCTTAAGGAAGAATCAGACTGACACTCTGCATTTTAAGCCTGATTTTAGCCCCAGATTCTGCACCCATGACCAATTTAGAATTGGGATGAATTTCTGATCACAACACCTGATTGATTTCCTGAACAATCAGTGATCTGTCTGTCGGATGGTCAGTTTGATTTTAGGCAGGTTAGAAATATTTCTGCTGTCTGCAGTTTCAATAGTTACACGATCTGTTATTAACTTGAGTGTTTTAATATTATTGAAGTTTTATTTTACATGGTTAAAACTATAGTCTGTCTCATGACATCTTCGCTCATGCAGTATACCGTATAACTTAAGTTTCTCTTAAAAAGTCTCTTAAAAACACCTGACTTAAAGAGTTTACGTTCAGTTCACTTTAAGTTAAAACATATTCCTTCTGACTTCAGATGAATTCACGAAGCCACAGAATTAGAACCATCGAACATTTGGGATCTTTTACACTAATCAGATTACTGTTGTGTTTGAATTCAGATGTGTTCAGCCCATTGGCTCCATTCAGAATTGAAACCTCTTCAACATGGAAACATGCATACGCTGATTTCCTTATAAAAACTAAAACTCCAGACTAACCAGTCAAAGTCCAGCTCTGTGCACGAATTTAACATCAACATCAGACACATTTAGAGCCTCATTTTCACTGTGCTGCATTAAATCTTTCACATTCATTCTGGATATAAAAACATTACCGACCCCAAACAGACTTCTCACTTAAGTCTGCACACACAGTGTTTAATCTGCACAAAGGCGGGGACATTCTGTCGCCTTTTCTGTAGAAGCTCCAGATTATCTGAGGAGAATGGTCTGCTCAGTTAGCTTGTCTCAAATCACTGACCATCAGCTGAAAATCTGGTCCACAACATCCTTTAACAAGCCTCCTGCTTAGACTTGAGGGTCTGTCTTTTGACTAGTGCTCTCAACAACCAATCACAGAGCATTGCTTTGATATGTTGCATGCAGTGGCCAAAACTTAAACAGTGTCATCAGAAAAAACCAACCAGCAGTAAGTGGGATTAGTGACATCATGGGCACCATCATCTTTTGGTCAGTATTGGGAACATGAATCAACAAGTCTCCCCTTGATTTCAACCGTCTGGATGAAAAAAGAAACAACAGACTACTTTCAATTTAAATTCTGTAAACCTTTTTTGATTGAGAGTGCTTACAACCAATGGGAGCAGACCATTCAGTATCTAAACAGCTCAACAGACTTTGTGGACCAGACCTCACAAGACCAGGACAAAGCTATTGAGTCAACCCTTAGAACATCATTTCCTTCATCACAGTGCCAAAGTCCAATTTAAAACAACAACGTTAAAGCGATCTGTTATTATTGCCGATATCGTGTGAAGGTCTGAAGGCTCCAAACCCTCCTGAGGACCAAAGGTGCCATCGTGGATGTCATGATTCTCTCTATAGTCTCTGATCAAAGTAAAAATCTGCCTAATCCTCATTCCAGTTTGAGGTAATCTCAGTCTGTAACATCTCGCAGAGTGACGCCAACAACGTGACAAAGTGCTTTTGATATCGTTGACCCTCGTCAGCACAGCTTCACACTGCAGTCAGAAGCTTGTCTCTGATATCTGGAGGCTGAACAGGTCGAGTTCAATTCCCACCGACTGACACCATGTCCAGTTTAGGAGAAGCTGTCTTTATCGGAGTCAGGGGAAGGAGGCCGCGAGATCTCGAAGAAGGAGCCCGACGACTTCCTGGATTTGAGAAGTCGCAGCATCTCAGCCAGCTGAGCCTCCAGCGCTGCCATACGACTGTTCAGAGATTTGATGTCACCTCTTAATTCTTGTTTCAGCTCGATGAACGAGGCCTGCAGGCTCTGCTCCGGTATCGGACAGAAGACCCTCTTCTCATCAGATTGGACTGGGCTTTGCTCCTGTGGTGTTCTGGCGCCGCCGACGTTGTCCAGACGGAGGTCGCTCTTCGTGATGCCGCTGTCACAGGAGTCGGTTTTCTTGAGGGACATCTCATCTTGAGACTTAGTTCTATCGGGCAGCGTCTCCATGGACTCTGCCTTAGAGACGCTGCTCCAGGACTCAGCCTTCACGACCGAATCCTTGAACCGTCCCCAACCTTTAGCTTTGGGTGGCTCTGCAGATTTGCAGCCAATCAGGTTTCCATTTTGGGTGGCGGCAGCATGGAGCATGACTCGGCTGGAGGTCCTGGATGAAGAGGATGCGGTGGATGTTGAGGAGGTGGTGGGTGTGGCTCCGCTCTCGGTCACCATAACTATACTGGTGGAAGCCAGGACCTCTGGACCTCTGGATGCCTCCAAGTGAATAACACCTTTCTCTACATCACTGCCGGCGCCCTGACTGACCCGCTCGGAGGCAAGCCGTGCCTCCCGCTGCTGCCGGAAACGCTGGAAGAGTCGTCGGACTGGATGATCCGGAGGGAGGTTCAGAGGAGCCTCATTCTTCCTCTTCAACATCTCCTCCTCCTCACGTTTTACATCACTGATCTTTCGGAAGACAATCTGTAAAAAGACAGAAAACAAAGAAATGATCAGAGTGGTTTCACTCAAACAAATATCTTCACTTCTTTAACCAAAAGTCAAGCAGAATTCAGGATGAACTGATCATTTAGGTCAGGAGTGTTTAACTCAATTTCATCCCAGTCTACATTAATATTATGGTTGCCCTCAAAGTTGTTAAAACCATAAACATGTATCTCCTGGTTACTATATGACATAATTAACACTGCATTTGATTATTTTTAGTATTATTAGCTCCTCTTCCACGGACGGCGCCATGTTTCTACAGTAGGCCAGAGTGGATAAACCAAACACTGACTCTACAGAGGACACCACATCATCACCACTGTGATCAGAGGATTCACTCATGGAGGTGAAGTAAATCTCTGTGAATCTTTGAGATCTGTTTAAACTCTGGTGAACTTTCACACATAAATCTGCACCACTGACCAAAGACCGAGCATCTCAACAGTACCGTCCTTTTGAAGGAGTCCAAAACAGAGGAAGCTATTGGAGCTTATTAGCTGCGTGTCACCATCCAGTTTTATTAAAAAGTTTTACTGCTTTATGGCTAGCTCAGAGAGCCACTGTGACAGAGTGGCACAGCTTCCTGACTGACCAGCATGTGATGTTTGGATGAACTTTTCTGTCCCACCTCCTGCTGTGTCTGGGGCTTACGCAAGAAAAAATAGTAACATCAAAAAATGTCCTCTTTCAGTCTCCAGTCCTGCAGCACCAACACAACTTTAAACTTCTGCTGTGTTCATATGTTGATGACATTTGTCACATTATATGAAATCTGATTTGCAGCAGTAGAAACTGAAATTGAGCCCAGAGTTAACAGGCTGCTGAGGGAAATGTTTCAAAGATCTGAAACAGGTCTGAAGCAGAACCACCCACAGCTTCAGGCCATTAATGAAAACTGCATGATCAACAGTATCAATGGAGAACGTGTGATGACTGAGCATCTGAAAACGAGACATTTATTATTAAAGAAATGTGTCTGTGCTGAACAGAGCTCCGAGACCTGACTGCAAAAACAGACAGACATTAACAAGAATCACGTTTTTTCTGATGCTTTGATCAAAATGTGAATAAAAATCCTTAACCTAACTCTACACTCTTAGAAATGAATGCTGCAGATTGGTTCTCCCTGAAGGTGTGAGGTTCTACCCAGAACCATATGCTTGTGAACAAGAAAAAAACAAAGGTTGGGTTGGCAGAAAATGGTTCTTTTCTGCCAACCCCCTTTCTGAAAAAAGGATTCATGGATTGTTAAAATCCTGATGGAACTACTTTGTTAAGTGTTCTTTGTACCATACTATAAAAAGGTTCTCAGTAGAATCCTTTTTGTGGGTTATATAAAACCCTAGGTATATAACAGAGTTCTCAGTAGAAGCCCCTGGGTGGGTTCTAGATAAAACCCTTAAAATATTAAAGGGTTCTCAGTAGAACCCCTGGGTGAGTTCTAGATAAAATCTATGGAATATAAAAGGGTTCTTGGTAGAGACCGCTGGGTAGGTTCTAGATAACCCCCCCCCCAAAACCCAAAACAGTGGGAAGTACTGTTCTAAGACATATAGAAGAGCGGTATGCTCCTTTAATCTCCTGCAGCTGGACCAGGTGTTTTCAGGTCTCCAGGCTGCCTCCGTTGTAGGTGAAACAGGAAGTGGAGGTCACGTTACAGCTGACCTGTTCAGAGCGTCAGATGAACGACTTCAGCGCACATTAATGGCGTCGTGGGACGGGAGCGCCGGACACATGTGACCTCCTGAGTCCGAGTCTTTATTCTGCAGTGACAGCGATGTCATCAGCATGTCGAACCCTGGAGCCAACCGCTGAGCTCCTGACCTGCTGAAATTGGATCGTGTGGACGAAGCAGCTGCGGCTGGACGGTTCTATTAGAGAGCTCTCAGAGGTGATGAGAACAGAGGAACACAGAACGTGAGAGAACTGCTAATGTTCACCGAACGGCTGCTCTGTTTCTTCTGACACAAACACAAAATATCAGACGCTGTGTTGTGTGTGCAGCAGACTGATAAACTGCAGTGTTCAGCCCTCACAATACTGAATTATTACAAACTAAACCCTGTAATAACTGAGATGTTTTTGTCCCCTGATGTTCAGCAGAAACAAGAAATAAACACAACATCAATATTAACAGAGAAATCTGTCACATATTTAATGTAATAAATCATAAAATAACCACAACATGTCATCAGAGGTTATGGAAACATGGCTGAAATACTCACTTCTTTTATGTTCTATTCCGGCCCGAATTTTGTGTTATCTTAAATTAATGCTGAGTGTCTGCTGAATAACTAAGAGCCCTGTCTTATGCTGACCTAAAGCATGAGGTACAATTTAATTTATTCAAGCTGTGTCCAAATCCAGCTTTGCCGTCTTGCTCCGCCCCTTGTGCCAGCAGCGCACAGTGGGATACACCTATCAGCTGTGTCTAAGTGCCTTGATTAATTCACAGGTGAGTTTAGGCTAAATATACAATAAACCAATCAGAAAGCCAGTCATCACCTTTAAGAAGCAGGTGTGCCAGGAGCACAAACGCTGGCAGCATGATGGCGGGTTTACCAGGAGGGAACAAAGAGAAGAGATTTTCAAATGAGAAGACAGGTCTCCTGGTTCAATAAGTGAAAGTGCGAGAGCGCGAAATACATGGAGACGTCCTCATCTCCTCCGTCTCACTAACACTATGGTGGACGGAGGAAACAGAACCAGGAAGTGTTTCTGAAGGTCGATCACATATGGGTATCTGTCTGTCTATGGTATGCTTTTTTCATTTTATCATTTTGTCTTTAAAAACATCCATTTGCTGTTTTAAATGTAAGATGGTGCTTTATTTTACAGACATGATTTCTGTTACTTCATATCAGTTTTAGGACAAATGTTGACAGTGTTCAAATCTGAGAAGGAACCAGGAAATTGTACAGTAGTTGAGCAAACAGTTTGTGAAACACACTCCTGTCTGTGCAGTGAATACGAAGCTGCAGCCAGCAGCACTGGTTCTCACTGTCGCCCTCAGAACAGGAGATAAGTGGTCAGTCACAGAATCGACCTGCGACGGTCTTCAAACAGCTGGAGACCAGAGAGAACATCTGTGCTCCTGAGTGTGTCTGACTGAGAGTCTCTGTGGTCCAGAGTTTAGTTTCACGTCTGACTTCTGTGTTCCTGTTTTTTCCCAGCCTTGCTTTACTCTTTATATTCTCTTTCAGTTGTGTCACCACTTCACATTAACACAGTCCCTCCAAGATGTTGTTTGTTGGCTGGTTTTTGGGACTGCTGCAGCCTAAAGTGCCTGGTTCACAGCAGCTTTTCTACAGAACTGTAATGCATGTTGTGATGTTTTAGATGTTTTTGCAAATAAATTGTGGGAGCAAGTGAATTTGCAAAAGAAAGCAACTTGTTGCAGGGAGAATAAAACTGCACTCTGTTCTGAGCGTTCTAAGTAACGTCAGCAAAAAGGCTCAAGGTTACAAGACAATCAGCTTCTTTTGTAAATGAGGAAGTGAACCTGAGAAGCAAAGTCTGTCATAACAACACAAATTCATAAAATATACAAGTGCACAGAGCAAATGATAAATGTCAGTAAGAATGACAAACCGTGTGTTTATTCAGTACCTGAGAGAAAATAAAAAAAGTTAATAAACTTACAAATAAATAAATAAAGCACTAATTCATTGAGAGGCTCATGTATGATGTTTGTGCAGGGGAAAGCTACGATTGGTGGAACTCACATGAAGCTACGATGACTGGTGAAATTTGTGGCAGAGTTGTGGTGATTGAACAAAAGTGCCAAGCTGAGCAGAATTCACAGGGATCGGTTGAATTTCCTGGACGGACTGATCAAAAGCTTTCCAACAGCGAACAGCAAGAGGCTTTTATTGTGAAGCAGCAGCAGCAGGAAATGTTGTGACTTCTCTTCAGTGGTCTTCCTGGGCTTAAGTTGATTTTCAGGGGCTAACGCTGCTCTGGAGCAGGACCAGCAGGCCCGAGGCTGAAGTCGGGGTTAGACCACTTTGGGACGAGTCTGTGTGAATGCTGCCTTAGTCTGGGGTTAAAGGTCAAAACACACTGAAGACGTCTGATGCTGTTCTGAAACGCTTCTGTTGTTTTAAATGGTCCAACAAAAACAAAATGAGGCCCTGATGCTCCCACCCACTCCGACCTTGTCTTGATTTTGGAACATCAAATGAGGAAGTCAAGGAATGAGGGTTTTTTTTGTTTTGTTTTTTCCAGCTGCAGCAGCTGTTTGGAGAGAGAGAGAGTGAAAAGAAATGAAAAAGGCTGACGGGGCTGCAGCACCTCCTAAAGAGAGGAGGAGGGAACATCTGAATATGGACAGAAGCGTTGATGTGATTATAAAAACTTTTTTGATCATGAATCCCTCTTCGTCTCTTCGGTGTCGGTTAGTTTTCAGTTTGCTGTTCTGGTTCTGTTGTGTTAATAACTTGTCTTGGTTATCTTGGCCATTCAAATTAATACCAAAACATGAACATCACACACCATTTAGTCATTATAGTCTGACCTCAAAAAGGTGAAAAACAAATTAATCACAATTATAATAAACAGAAACATTTAATTGGTGCTCCCAGAATGCTGCTGGTTCTGTGGTGTTGCCATTTCAGATGTGAAACCTGCAGGTCGCCACAGGCGTTAAATCAGGCGCGTCAGGTATCACTTTTAGTGCGTTTGAGGTTTTTGTATCACGTTCGCTTTATCACACCATGGTGACAAATAGAGAGCTGAGCCAGAAGGCGAAGTGTGGCGTCCTGTGCTGGAACTGTGACCTCTGTGACCTGACTTTAGATAAGCAGCTCAAGATGGATGGATGAGTTTGGGCACAAAGTGCAGAAATCCACTCACTTTTCAGTGCAGTTTTCTTTTGTTTCAGGGTTTTCTAGTGGACTCAGGCCTCAAATTAAGCAATTTTTTATTTATTTTTTGGGCCTTTTTGCCTTCAGTTGATAGGGACAGATGATGATATGACAGGATGACAGGAAAGTGGGAGACAGAGAAGAGATGACACGCAGCAAATGTGCCGCAGGCGGGAGTCAAACCGGCGGCCGCTGCAGAGGACTGACAGCCTCAGCACATCTACTAACTGAGCTAACGACCACCTCCCAAATTAAGCAAGTTTTAAGTCCAAGTTGAAAAGTTTTCTCTTTTTTTGCGTCTACAACTGAGTCCTAAAAATGGCACTTCAATCCTGAAGCAGAACTCTCTGTCCAGGGCCGACAGCTGAGCTCTGCTCACAGTCACTGACACTGATTTTATTTCACTGACTGTATTTTATTTTTCCTCTTATATAATATCCACCTTTAATTATTCCGTTAATCACCATTTTATGTATTTTCACCTTCTTTTAAGTTGGATTTATTACATGGATGCTCTTTCTTTATCTGTGTGAAGCACCGCCTGTGTACACAATGTGTTAAATAAATAAACCTGTTTGTTGAATTTTAGGGTTTTTAGGGGCTGATGTGAAAAATGTCAACTGAACTCTGATGTGGGCAAAACAAACGGACAGAGATCTTGAAAAAGACCGTGTCAGTCTGCTTCTAAACGGACTCTAGAGGTTCGTTTGTGGTGTGACAGCAAAACAAACAAACAGGATTTTATGATAGCAGATTTTAGCATGACGACTATGAATAAGTCCATCAGCTGATTCTGAAATCTGTTCAGGAAGTGATCAATAATTGATCTGTGAGCAATGTAAACATCTTTACTAATATGCATGTCTGTCATTTTCCCTGATGAACAGGTCAAAAGTTGTGTGAATCTACACATCAGAATCTTCTGTCAGTCACTAATCGACTGGTTTCCTGTCAGTCTGTGGAACTTCATGTCTCCTCCTCTAACAATACAATGATGGAGACGAGTTTTTCTGCTGGTCCGGCCCAAACGAACTGAACTACAGGTGTGAAATCAGACTAGAAATCTCTTGTTGTAAATGTGCTGAGGTCAGCTGTTGGCCGAGCGTGTTGCGATGCAGCTCAGCTGAAGTCGAAGGGTTTGGAGGTGAGAGCCGCCGGCAGGTCGTTTCTCTTCTCCGGCGCCATTATTGCACAGCCAAGCAGAACAGGACACGATGGCTTTCACATCGATTCACAGCAGAGAGAGGCAGAGAGCAGCTCGTGGCCAACATCACAGCATTTTATCTCACGTCTGTTTCCATCGAAGCAAAATGTTTAGTATCAATCTGATTTATTCTGGAGGGAAATATTTAACCAGCGTGTAGTTAGATAAAGATTTTTGTCAGCCGTCCAACACAAATATTCAACAATTTTTTTCAGTTTAAAAACGGTCAACATGAGTGTGTTTTACCAGAAAGACTCACGATTTAATGCAACTGTCATCATCTACAATGTGAAAACATCAAATTTTCACACAGTTAGAGAAAGTAAAGCGTGCGTCCTCCTATAGTTCAGGTGTTAAATCAGCGCATTGTGGAACATCTCGCTCCAGGCTGCAGCCGCTGTCCTGCGTCTCCTGCGCTGTGCACTGCACGCTCACGCTAACGCCATGAATTAAGGATTTATTTAGACCAAATCAGAGTTGGTGTTTGTTGGGACAGTTCAAAGATGAACCAAGACGTTTTTGGTGAGTTTTGTTTCTGTTGAGTTTGAATGAAGCTGATGATGATGATGATGACGTTAAAATCACAGTTGAGAGCAATAAATCGTCTGTTTCAAAAACACTGACAACTGTTGTGTTCTTTTCAGTAACTGTGATAAAACTGATAGAATAAAATGTGTAAAATGAAATAAAATTTTTTAAAAAATAATGCAAAAAACTGAATAATTAAACAAAACACTGAGTTGGTTCATTGAGGCTTATGTGTAGGAAAAGTTGTGGAGTTTGGATAAAATTACAAGGTCGTGCAATATTAATGGGGATTGGTTGAATTTGCCTGAATTGTTGTGATTGCAACTTCCTGGAGGGACTGGCTGAGCCAGCAACAACTGGCCAGTCACAGCTCTCCAGTAGCCAATCAGAGCACAGCAGGGGGGACAAGGTGGAACCTTCTTGGGAAGAAAAATAATTCTGTCCAGCATCCTGCACACTCCACCCTCCTTTACACCGTGAATTAAGGATTTATTTGGACCAGACTTAGTTGATGTTGGTGTTTGTTAGACAGTGGAAAGATGAACCAAAATGTTTTTGTTCTTTTTAATTTTTTTTAGTTTCTGTAAAGTTTGAATGAACCTGATGATGATGTTTTACAAAAGTTTGTTGAGATCAATAAATCAGCTGTTTCTGGTTAAACCAAATGTTTTTTCCTCTTTAAAAAAATCTCTCTGACTGTAGTGATCCTTTCCATAATGTTGTCAGACACTAAAGAACAATCTGAGCCTGTCAGAGACAGAAACAGTGTCTGACGGCGCGTCAACTGTCCTGCGCTCCGCTGTGCGCTCTGGTGAAGTGTCTGACGGCGCGTCAGCTGTCCTGCGCTCCGTGGTGCGCTCTGGTGAAGCGTCTGATGGCGTGTCTGATGGCGCGTCAGCTGCGCTCTGTTTCTATCACTCTTCTCTGCTTCCATCACTGTTAGTTTTGTGGTTTGTGGTGATTTAGAGACTCGGTTTGTAAAGTTTACAGTCTGTCATGATGTTTGCATTGATCTGTGTACAATGATGCAGATAAAAAACAAGAAACTTGTTTACCGACCACTCGTTTATCTTCTCTCATCAGTCAACAGACACAACATGTTGTCACTGGGATTTTTTACTAAGTGGACCAGTTAATGTTAAAATTCCTTGTTAAATGTTCTCCCTCTGCTTTTCTACTGAGGTCTCTGACTGATGAGTCAAAGCACAGTTTTCTTTTTGTTACTTGAATTCTCTTTAATGAGTGTCAGTATGCAGACGCACATTAAGACTCATGACTGCACTAAAAACAAGAACGCGACACCTGATTTACTGGTTCTGGAAGATGATTGAATTCATCTTAAACTACTGGCTGGTTGTATTGAGAAAATCTGATCTCAGGTCTGTAAGTTTTAGGTCGGTGTGACACTGACTGATGATCTAATCAGCAGATTCTGTCTTCGGTTCAGTAGCAGAGTGGCGGGGGTGTGAAGGTTGTAGTTATACCCGGGCCAAGGGTCCAAGAGGGTCCAAGAGGGGTCAAGAGGGGCCAAGAGGGTCCAAGAGGGTCCAAGAGGGTCCAAGAGAGGCCAAGAGGGTCCAAGAGGGTCCAAGAGGGTCCAAGAGGGGTCCATTAACAGTTTGAGAAGAGAACAAAAAATAAACTACAATACAGTGATCAAGTTATGGTTCACTGCTTTATGGGTTAGAGGGGACGGGAAGCCCACCAGGGGGCGCCAGCAGGGCCTCAGTGAAATAATATTTTTTTAATTATTAGTAGTAGTATTATATGATTATTATTGTATATTAATATTATAAATGTAGTCGGGGTAGAGGTGGTAAAAGTACACATATCTGTTACTGCAGCAGAAGTACAGATACTTAAAAAAGACTCTGCTAAAAGTAGAAGTACTGATTCAACCTGTTTACTGCAGTAAAAGTGAAAAAGTTCAGGCTCTGAAATGTCCTCAGAGTATAAAAGTAAAAAGTCGTCCTCTGAAGGACATTTCTACTGACTGTTTCTGTCCAAAGACAACTGACCCTCAGATTTTCAGAGTCTCCGTCTGTTTCAGCTTGTTACGTCTTTCACAATATTTTTGTCTTGTTACGTTGTTTTCTTCTTCTCTTTCATCTGTTTGTTTGTTAAATTTCATGAGTTTTGTGTTCTTTTCTCATTCGTTCTACAGCAGTAAATCTAACATGAAATGAGATGAGAATCGCTAACTATTCTTGAGAACTGAGACAATCAGGTTCTACCAAAAAAATATATATATATACGTATAGTGACGTTCTAAATCCACGTTATTTGGTGAAAATTCTTAAAGGGCTTATATACATGAAATATGTGTAATTATCAAATGTTTTGGTTTGCTTTAATTTTCTTAATGTCTAAACTTGCTCTGTGCCAGAAGACACAAGAAAAAAAAATCAACTTCACACAATTTAAAAATGTGTTAAAATCTAAAACTAACAAAACCTGCTGATAACAGAGGTGTAAAAATGTGCTGTTATAATCATCTTTGTTTTAAAATATATTTTTTCATGAAAATGTTGACCCTTTAAAGTTGTGTCCCAGATTTCTGTCAACAAAAACACGACCCCTGTCTTCACTTCCTGGTTTAAAAAAGTCAGGAATACTGATCAAACTCTGGTAAACTTTCTGTTGTTAGACAAATTCAATCGATAATATTTCTATCAGATGTGTCTCAACCATAACATGTCGACTCTGTCGTCCTTCTAAATCAAGATAAATAAGAATTATGGTTAAAAAAACTCTGAGACACTTTAAAAAATAAAATGTCTGCTCACTACGACGACGCTGTGAAATGAAAACATGGAAAGTTTTGTCGACTCCATCTGATTTTCCATCTGACAGAGCCGGAACATTTAATCACATGGAGGTTGGGACGTTTTTGGTTTAACATCCGGGAGTTTGATCTTTTAAAATAGTTTTTCCATCATAACTGAAGAGTGAAAATTAAACCCTGATAAAAAATATGTGTCGTTCCAGTTCTACAGAATCTGTGTTTAAAGACAGCAGGTTGTTTGAAAAGGATTTCATGTTAGTTTTGGTGCTGTGGTTTAAATCCTCTCCTCTGGTTCCTCTGATGTCTGACATGGAGGCTGATTGGGTTCTAAAAGCAGATGTGAGAGCGTGGTGATGTTCCACCTCTGATCAGGTGTTTCTACTTCTTGGAACTGGTTTCACTGATGTGGTTTTAGAGCAGCTGCTGGTTTCAAGTTTTCAGATTTATCTTTTATTTCTCCTCACACGTTCAGAGAATCTGTCTTCTTTCTTTCTGTTTTTACACTTAAAGACTTTTCTCTCTCTCTCTCTGTCTCTTTCTCTCTCTCTGTCTCTTTCTCTCTCTCTCTCTCTCTCTCTCTCTCTCTCCCTCTCTCTCTCAGAACGGAGCGAGCAGGTGGTCAGACAGAGGTCTGGTGTCCCGCTGGAAACAGGAAGTGAATTTACGTCCCTCTGACACAAACAGCCGCCCCGTTTATCTGCTGTCTGAGGAAATGGATCACTGATGAAATCTGTAAATCAGTGAATTGATTGTTGTGGTTTCGATCAATAGAAGGTCTTATTAAATCGACCTCTCGGGGCTCAAGGACTCGTTAACTAACTGCTGCTGAAGATGACAGAGGACGAGGAGGAAGACGAGCCGTGGCCTCGTTAATGTGAGGATGATGATGTCATGACTGAGGAGTCATGTTTTTCACAAAAATGAGACATTTTCTAATAATTACTGAGGCAGAAGAACAGAATTTATGTTGATAAACATTAACAGGAACACAGACAAAACTCCACTCAGTCTTTACTCAAGTAGAAGTACAGACGACGTCGTTTTCATCTGGTTACGTTTTCATAATCAGGTCTTTTATGTTCTTTTCATCTTTTTACATCTTTTATAACTTTTATGTCTCCTTACGTCCTTTATGCTGTTTTCATTTTGTTACGTCTTTTACGTTGTTTTCGTCTCTTTATGTCTTTCACCTTTTTGGCAGCTGTGTGCGCGCTGTGCACGGTCGTCACGTGGCATCGCTCTTTATCTGAAAATTGTAATCATACTATGTAATCAGATTACAGATACACTTATATGGAAAAAGTGTCTGTAATCTGATTACATTTTCTTTATCTGTGTGGAATACAGTTGGAGTTTTTCTTGTATCCAGATTATGTAATCCTGTTACATGTAGTCTGATAATCCCTGAGCCTATTATCAATCAATCTGTCAATCATTTTCTTGATCAATCGATTAGTTAAAATGGTGAATCGATCGATCAGCGTTTCTAAAAGTCCAAGATGACGTCAGAAACCAGAAAACATTCACATTTAAGAAACTTGAATCAGATAATTTTGACTTTCTCTGAAAATTATCGTTTTTCAAGTAGTTGGTGTTTGATTTAATAATTGATTAATAATCGATTAGTTGTTGCAGCTCTACAGTTGTACAACAGTCTGCAGACTCTGAAGGTCGTCTGTGTGCAGTTCAGTTTTTAAATGTGTCAAACAGTCCTGAAGGCGGTTTGTGTTTGAGGCAGAGACGTGTTTTCGGTCTCCGGTCAAACGTCGTGTGTCGTCTGGAGCCTGAATGAACTGAGTTTAAGGGTTAAAGCGAGCGTGTTTGAAGAGCGAGCACGGCGGCCCGTCATCATCCACCTCCACACTGTTGGCTCAGCTCACATCACACCTGCTCTGTGGAGGAGGACGAGCCCAGAACAAAGCAGCTTATGTAAAGACTTCAGCGTGAAAACCTGACGACAACAGAGCGACTCTGAGGTCACGTGACCTGCAAACACACACATTCACAGGTCCACGTGTCCATTTTGTCCCTTTGGACTGATTTTAGGAGCATTTTAGTGTTTTATTCAGAGTTTAAAATCTCTTTAATCGTGTGATTTCCTTCAGCTGACAGATGTCTGCACAGGAAATAAACAAAACAACAATCTGTGGGTAGGGATGCAACGATTATAGATTTTGACTGTACGATTATAGTCTGAGGAATAATCACGGTTTCACGATTATCACGATTATTATGCATTAATTAATTTCACAACACTACTAATGAACTAATGTATCAAATCACATGAACATTCTTTAAAGATTTTAATGTGTTATTTACTGCTGTCAGAAATAACACAGTAATCAAATAATACAGTACAAAATAATAAATAAAGATAAACAAAAAGTCTGTCTCTTTCTTTGGAATTAAATAAAAGTGACCTCTGCTCTGTAAACATGCATGTCAGTATTTCCTTTTTGAACAAAACAAATGGAGTCGAAGGCTGCAGGACGTCTGTCTGCACGGATCTGTTCATCAAAAATATCACAACATTATTTAGTCATTTCAGTTTGTGTATTCTTTCTACATTTCTTTTGGACCTGAGTAGAGAACTTAAAAACATGGTGGAAAAATATTTGAAATAAAGTATTTTAGTAATAAAGTATTATTATTAATATAAGACTAAGATTAACTTTACTGATCCCCCCGGGGAAAATGTTACTCATGTGGGTAATTATTGTCATCAACTGTCATCCATGTCTGTTCTTTAATTCATTTTTAATCATCTATTTTCAATAATTAATCTACTTTTACACGTGGCCTGGTTAAATCCTGTCTGTTATTGTTTTTTGTTTGTTTGAAGTTTTATAATAATAATAATAATAATAATGGATTACATTTATATAGCGCTTTATCACAGACAAGCACTTCACCAAGTTTTAGTAAAAATAACAGAAATAAATTGAAAACATCGCTTATGCTGAATAACTGAAATTCAATGAATTAGATCCCAGGTAGAGTGCTGGAAGTCTACAAGCTCCTGATGTTATGTTAGTGTTTTATATTAACCCACAATGCCTAGAGTTTACTCAACACAGACAGGAAGAAGCAACCTGTAATGTTAAATGGTCACTGACTGAAGTCCTTGAGAGGAAAACTTTTATCTTCCATAGACAAACGAGCCGCTTTGCTGCTCAACTCTCACCGCTACGCCACTGATTGTAAGTGACACGTTTATATTAATTAACTCCCTACCAACTCAGTGTTTCATTAAGTAACTTGCCATTAACGTAATTTAACTCAGTTATTATGTGTTACCTTTTCTTTGGCGTGTAAAGCTGGGCAGTGATCCCGCAAATGCTGCATCAAGTTTGACCCGTTTGCCGCAACTTTTTTCCGGCAGGTTTTGCAGACGGGTGACCCGTCGTCCTGAATGACTCCCTGGTCATTCTTGGTGTATCCGACATGCTCCCACACTGCCGACTTTACTCTTTTCTTTGGTGGAAACAAAGCTTTGCACCGCACTGTAAGCAGCTGCGCCTCTGGTGAAACTTTGTTTTCGTTCTGTGCAGGTTGCGCCGAAAATAATGTACCAGCATAGTGTCCGTTTTTTGCGAGTGAGAACAGAAAAACTCGGTGTAACGGAGCCTTTGGGATTAATTAACCGTGACGTTTTGAAGCGCGGTTAATAGTAAAATCGGTTAATCGCTGCATCCCTATCTGTGGGTGAGGATGTTTACAGCTGCAACGATATTCAATATACATCAGTGAATCAGTCTGAGTCACTTTCTAAGAAAAAGCACAAAGTTCTCTGATTCTAGCTTCCTAAATGTGAACACGTTCTGGTTTTTCTCTCGTTTCTGAGGACGTCATCCTGGGAAACACTTACTGACATTTTTCACCATTTTCTGGACCAAACAGCTAATCAATTATTCAACATACGGCGTGCACGGTGTGCGCCACGTGTTGGGAGCCATTTTTCAAGTAACAAGATTGTGACAGGAATAATTGATTGAGAAAATAATAGCCAGTTTAATCGATAATGAAAATGATTGAAAAACATGTGGCGCACATCGTAACTTCTAATCAATAATGGAAATGATTGTTACAGGAAAGACTTGAAAAACAGATCCAAACGTGGCGTGCACGGTGCGCACCACTATTTCTCAAGTGATAAGACTGTGGCAAGATTAATGAATCGTTTAAATAACCAACAGAATAATCGACAGTGAAAATGTCTGTCAGCTGCAGACTCACCCTCTTCCTCAGGTTGTAGGTGAGCACCAGGTTTCTGGCGAAGTGGTTTGCGAAGGCCGAGTAAAACTCCAGAACCTTCTGCAGCGCGTCCCGTTTGATGATGTGGAGGTCGCAGTAGGTCAGCGCTCGGACGTTAGCGCAGGACTGCGCCAGCGTCATCTCCTTCCAGAACACGTCGCCAAACACGTCACCTTTACCTGCAGACAGACAGACACACAGACAGACAGACAGACAGACAACAGACAGACAGGTTACAGACAGTCTCACCTTCACGTCTTCTGAACAGCTTTCATTACACAGCTTTGTAGAACACTCGATTCTGATTGGTCAGATAAGCCATTCTGTAATCTGATTATTTTCTCTAATAATCAATCAGTTGTTTGGTCCTTAAAATGTCAGAAAATGTTGATCAAAGATGACGTCCTCAAATGTCTCGTTTTGTCCACAACTCAAAGATATTCAGTTTACTGTCAGAGAGGAAAGAAACCAGAAAATATTCACATTTAACAAACTGAAATCAGAGAATTCAGACTGTTTTAATTAAAAAATGACTCAATTAACAATTAATTGATTAATTAATTCTGTCACAATCTTGTCAGTTGAAAAATAGGTTGTTTGGACCCATTTTTCAACTAGTGATCAATTTGGCAATAATTTTTCCACTATGTCAATGTGAATATTTTCTGGTTTCTTTACTCCTCTCTGACTGTAAACTATCTTCAAGTTGTGGACAAAACAAGACATTTGAGGACGCCATCTTGGACATTTTTCAGCATTTTAATCGAGAAAATAACTGACAGATTAATGGATAATGGATAATGACTCTCACAGCATTTATCATCACATTTACATGTAGATTATCACTATAAGTGCAATTTAAATTTCGTTACACCCTCAGCAATCAATGTCTTCATTA
The DNA here is from genome assembly GCA_020091685.1 of Lutjanus erythropterus. Taxonomy (NCBI): domain Eukaryota; kingdom Metazoa; phylum Chordata; class Actinopteri; order Lutjaniformes; family Lutjanidae; genus Lutjanus; species Lutjanus erythropterus. The sequence goes on along the minus strand of CM034593.1, from coordinate 1,451,206 downwards.
CCATAATGTGGAAGAAGGGGTTTGCATATATTCAATAAAAATTCCCTTGTGAGGAAATAAAGGTTTTCATACACTGGACTTAAGGCAGCAGACTTCTGAGCTGCTCTTTTGGACTGAGTTTAGTTCTTATTTTTGATTGACTTTTACAGAGTGTGTGGTGTCTGTTTCACTGCTTCCTCTGAGCATCATGTGACAGTTTGAGCAGATTCGTCTTCATGATCACACACACACACACACACACACACACCTCTCTGTCCCCTGCGGAGGATAAATGACGACACGTCAGAGAGTCAAAACGATGAACGCCATCATTAACGAAGCTGCGTTTCTCTGCGAGGCTGCAGCTGCAGATCTGACCGAGGTGAAAACAGGAAGTGAAGCTGACTTTAAATAGTTTCTGAGGTGATGTGAAACTTCAGGCGGCTTTCGGCTCAGAGTGAAAATCTAAATATTTATCCAGAGAGGAACTGAAGCTGATTCGCTCTGCTGATAACAAACGTCTCCTGGTGATTATCTGGAAGTAAAAAGCAGACGTGAGGAACAGAAGCAGGTCGTCGAGAGTCAGAGTTCATGGCTCCAGCTTAGTTAGAATCCAGGAATGGATTAACAAATCAATTAATCAATTAATCATTTGTCTGTTATTATTATTTAATGTAGGAGCTTCTTTCTTTCTATAGAAAAGTAGATTCCTGCATGAAACTGCTCACAACAAGATCTGTGGATTATCTTTGTTAACCAGGGGCCTCATTTGTGAAACCTCCGCTCTCTCCTCGCCATTGACGAGATTTTCCATCAATTGCTGTTTTCACTGCCAGGTGGAAGGGGACGGATCATCTGACAAAAAATGGTCACTGAAAGAGGAAGAAAACTGCTGGAATAAGCAGCAGAAGATGAAGATGATGTTCTCCTGCATGAAAACATCGGAGCTCAGCTGCAGATCTGCTGGTCAGGGAGCAGCTCGACCCGGACACAGAGTCCGGACACGGACTGCAGACCCCGGACCTCCACAACAGCCAAGACACGGCGAGGCTGCTCACATGGACTCAAACCCCCGGGCCTGACAGCTAACGTCAGCCACACTGGTGACAGTGATGTCACACACATGTAGTGTGAAGTGATAAAAAAAAATTTAAAAAATAAAAACGTGAAGATGATATTCTGCTTAAAAATGTCTCTTTCACAAAAACAGTTTTCTCCATTTTTTGACTGAAAAGAGGATTTTTTGATGCAACCAACCATCATTCAAGAGTTTATAACAGAAGAATGAATGAAGCTAAAACAAAAAGGTTTTTTTGTATCTGAAACTAGAAGATCTGTTCTTTCTTTTGATATATTTCATGTTAACATATTCATAGAATTGAATATTCTGTGGGGGTTGAAAAATCTGAGAATTTGGAAAAAAAAACAAAACACTGGAGCTGGCTGGTAACTTCATTAAGAAACGCTGGCATGGAAAGAGTGACGTACGACCGAAACACAGAAAGTGGTTACACACAAATTATTCAGATTTATAAAACAGAGCGCAGCCACTTCCCACGCTGGCTTTACTTTATAAATCACTATCAATTTGAAAAGTGGAGCAGATTTTGCAGACGTCACGTGACGCCCAGTTTTACCAAAAAATGCTCAGTGAAACGGCCTGAAATGAATCCTCACTCACACCGACTGCATGAGGACGATGGAACGCTGAGAGAACAGTTAGAGAGAGGAACGTCTCACAGAAAGAAATCAAGAGGTTGAGACAGTGAACACCGCTGCCTCCCAAAGTCAGACACTCACAGAGATTAATTAAAAAAAGAAAAGGTTTGACAGAAAAGTGAAAGCCAAAAGGCTGTGTGTGTGTGTGTGTGTGTGTGTGTGTGAGACAGGTAGCAGAAAGACACATCACTCCTGACTGATAATCAGGGAATCCCCCCTGAGTGGGAGAGAGAGAGAGAGTGTTGGACACAGTGAGACAGAAGCACCGGAGGATTCAGGTATCCTGCATCACCTGTGTTCTCTTATTTGAGACGACAGTAAACCAAACGCACCGACACACTTAACTGTAAAAAACAATCAGGGATTTTTTTCTCAGAAGAAGTTTTTATTATTTATTTAATTAATTTATTATTTTTATTCTCAGCGTGTTCCAGCAGCTCAGAGGTGCTGCAGCTACACTGTATCTTCATACATGATGGATGTGTCTGTGTGTGTGTGTGTGTGTGTGTGTGTGTGTGTGTGTGTGTGTGTGTGTGTAAGGTCATATTTCCATTGATTTCACACAGTGGTGTTAATTTCACACTCTGTCTTGTCTTTCATCCGTCTGCTGTCAGAGTTGCAGTGTCTCTGTTCTGCAGTCTGTGTGTACACAGGGTCAGAGTTACCACAGAGCAACGCACGTTTTCACACAAAGTTTGGTTTTCAGAAATCCTAACTGTTGCTTAGAAAGTGGCGTATGCCTTCTTTTGTGCGTACATATCATGTCTTGTTATGCCTTTTTTGTTTTATGTCTTGTTACATTGTTTTCATTTACTTATGTTGTTGCATCATTTTTGTATCTTTTTTTTTACATTGTTTTCTTTCTGTTCCATCTTGTTACATCATTTACGTCTTTGTCTACATTTTCATCTTGTTACGTTGTTTTCATCTTGTTACATTGTTTTTATCTTGTTACGTTGTTTTCATCTTGTTACGTTGTTTTTATCTTGTTACGTTGTTTTTTATCTTGTTACATTGTTTTCATCTTGTTACGTTGTTTTTTATCTTGTTATGTTGTTTTCGTCTTGTTACATTGTTTTTTATCTTGTTATGTTGTTTTCGTCTTGTTACGTTGTTTTTATCTTGTTATGTTGTTTTTTATCTTGTTACATTGTTTTTATCTTGTTACATTGTTTTTATCTTGTTACATTGTTTTCATCTTGTTACGTTGTTTTTTATCTTGTTATGTTGTTTTTGTCTTGTTACGTTGTTTTCATCTTGTTACATTGTTTTCATCTTGTTATGTTGTTTTTTATCTTGTTACATTGTTTTTGTCTTGTTAAGTTTTTTTTGTCTTGTTCTGTCATTCACACCGTTTTCGTCTCGAGGTGTCTGTTGTGTGTGTGATATGTGCTGACAGACACACAGTCATGTTTCCTCAGTGTTCGCTCTGAATGTTGGGAAATGTGAGTTTGTGCTGCTGACTGTTAAAGAGCTCAGAGGTTTGGTGAATTGCATAATGACTCTGACAGCTGTTCGTTCAGTCGTGCTCCGCCTCGACAGCTTCCACCACCATCATCATCACCTTCATCCTTCACTCTGTTTCTGAACTGCTGATCGCTCCTCCATCAGCCCCCCCCCCCCCCCAAAAAAAAGGCAGCAAAAAAAGAGATCACTTCATGCATAAAAACAAAACTGATGCTTAGCTAATGAGAGCCGTGGAGCATGATTCCTCCTCTGGCTGACAGAAATAGCATCCTGCTCTGTGTTTGTCTGTGTGGCAGGTGACTCTGCAGGATTCAGTGTTTTTGTTTCAGAGCTCAGGTGTTTCCTCAGAGCGAGGCGGAGGTGGTGTCAGCTGGCAGCAGCAAAAACACATTTTCATTCTCCATTTAAAACACAACAACACTTCATCTGCTGAAGGAGCTTTTATAAACCTGAGAGGAGCATCGAGTCTGACCGGGACAAAAAAACAGAAGGTTCTGCAGAACCGAACAGGAAACTTCATTTATTCTGCTGCACTGCACCTTTAACACTAAAGGAACTAAACTTGTTTTTCAGGAGGTTGAAAGAAACTCGAGTTGATTCAACATCAAATCTGTGAAAATCGTTTAGTGTTTTAAAGTGGATTTTACTGTGACAGGATCAGTGACTTCCTGTATTTGACAGGCTTGGGGAGTAACAGATTACTCGTAGTGGAGTTATGTAGTTAGGATAGTAACGGTAGCTACACAGACAAACTGCCGAGGTTAGCAACACAAAACAACCACTAACAGTGACTGTAGAGACTAACCGGGGCAGGGAGCCAGAAAAACCGTAAGCTCAAGTCAGAGTTCGCCCACTGGGCCAAAATATGTCTAAGAACCGAGCTCCTCACCTAAAATGGCCACCACCTCGTCATCCTGGATGACCTCCAGTGACCCCGACACCACAAAGCACAGGCTGTCCACGCTCTCTCCGGCGTGGAAGATGAGGTCGCCCGGCGCGCTGTGGACCGTCTGGAACTCCATGGCGAGGGCTCGCAGGCAGCCGTCACTGGCCAACCGAAACGCTGGGTGCTCCTTAAACACCTTCCTGTTGAGGTGGACGCAGATATCCGCTCGCATGTCCTTCGGACAAATCTGCAGCACCTACAGGTACAGAGGTCAAACTGAGGTCACACAGAGGTCAAACTGAGGTCACACAGAGGTCAAACTGAGGTCACATAGACCACACATCATTCATTTATTTTTGTATAAAATCTATTTATATATGTAATATTTTTGAAAATATATTTATTTATTGCATATAAATTACTCCGTTTTTTCCTTTACATATGTTTTTATTTATTTATTTTTATATAATGTCATTTATTTATTGTCATCCCTTTACTTTTCCTTATATCCCTTTTGCTTTTGCATAAGATAATGGGGAAAAAAGACCAAGAATAAAGAAATAAAATAATATTTTTTTAAAGTAAATATACAGACAAAAAAATGATATATCATATATATCAGATTTTTAAAATATACAGATACATTTACACTATATATATATATGTATATAAATATGTATATATACAACAAACAAATAAATGTCAAAATAAATGAAAATGTCTAATTATACTTGTATATTTTTGTCTTGTACATATTTTCTTATTCTTTGTGTCTGTCCTGTGACTCCACAGTAACCAGGCAGATATATGTTACTTAATTTAACCAAATTTCAAGTTAATCAGTAAAAGAAAATGTGAGTGACTGTAAGTTTCCTTTCAACATTGTTAAGTGATTATTAGGAGTTGGTTCATGGAGATCAGCAGTAGGTGGCGCCAGTTCTCCACTCAGAAAACTTTTATACAACTGCAGAAGAAGAGGACGCAGCACAAGTTCAAACGATGAAAAACAAAGTAGAAAACAGGAAGTAAAACTCTTTTAGAAAAAGACAAAAACCACCTGAGGAGAAAGTACAAACACTTTTTGTATTTTTGCTGATGTCGGAAAGAGTTTAGTCCGTCACACTCGTGCAGCTCGGCGCGTCCTTCACGCCAAACGTTACCTTGTCAGTGTCGATGCCTCTGGACATGGACCAGGTGGACACGATGTAGTCCATCACGCGCTCGCTCAGGCCTTTGGGGACCTGGTAGAGTTTGAGGAAGTCCCGCACGCTGTTGAGCATCTCGTGGTAGCGGTTGGTGTTGGCGTACATCTGCTGGAAGATGGTGGTGACGTTACCGAAGATGGTGGCGTACAGCAGCGCTATCAACAAGATGGAGAGGACATTTTAGTCTTTTGTTTTCTACCTATAAGACAAAACTGATACAAATATTTTATTCAAATTATTCATCTCAAGTCATCAATGTTGGAAACATCATTAACAATCAATTTTATGCTGACAACACACGACATTTCTGTTTTATTGACATTAAAGTTTGGATGAGGAAGAACTTTTTGAAACTAAATGAGGATGAAACTGAGATTCTTTAATTGGACCAAACACATAAAGAGAAAAACTGCAGCCTTAACAGACGAGTTAAAACCAGCATCATGAGCTTAGGAGGGACTTTAGACTCTGATTTAAATTTTAATTCTCATTTTATTATCCTTATTACAACGTTTTGTGTTTTTTTATCTTAGAAATATTGCGAAAGTTAAACATTTTTAACTCAGAGGGATGCAGAAATTCTTACCCTCGCTTTTATAACTCGCTGTGAGTTGATAAGAAAACCGGAGCTGGTTCAGCTGATCACATGACTCCACTGCTTAAAACAGTTTCTGTTTGAACTAAACGTCTTTTATGTGTTCATAAATCTGTAAATGACCTCACTCCTCCAAACATCAGAGATTTCACTTTATGTTCCAGTCAGATCACTGAGGTTCTCCACTGCTTTTCTTTTAAATGTTCCCCATGAGTCCCATAAACGGAACGCTGAGAGTTCCTGCTGTTTTTATACCCCTGAACTGTGGAACCTTTGGACATCAGATCTGCAACAAACTCAGTCTGTATTTCTAAGAGGAAAGTAAAGACCGATGTTTTTAGTCAAACCACATTCAGTCACATGGATCTTTAAAGCTTCAGTCATTATTCTGTTTCTCAGTCTTCCTTTTAATTAATTCTCTGACTTTCATTTTATTGTTGTAATTTTATTCCTTCAGTTTATTTATTTATTTGTATTATTCTTTGCTTGTTTTATTTGTTTCCTCTCCGTTGTTATTTCTGCTATGAATTCCTGAACTGATTTTTTAAATGCTAAATAAAAATCAAACATCTGTGCACAGACGTTTCCTTGAAACAAACTGACTTCATACTGTTTCCTGTAAAAACTCCCTGTGGGTTTAAAAATTAGAGGCGGCTCCTTTATTCATGTTGGCCTGACATCTCATTTTATTTGTTATTTGTCTGCTGGCAGCAGTTTTCTGAGCAGGAACAGTGAACTTACAGCAATGATGCTGCTGAAATAAAACTGAAACACTGACAGATGTGATGTGCACCGTTGTTAGAAATATCAGTCATGATACACAGTCTCCAGAAGAGTGCTGCTTCTAAACACTCATTGGAGTGGTTCTCAAAGCGGAGAACACGTGGAGCTTTTCTTAGTGAACGTGCAGCAGTAAATCAGTGCTTTATGGACGCTGCAGCACACTTGTGACGTTCAGGAGCTCAGGACCTCTATGTCTCTTTTCCTTTTTTAAAATGCATCCATTTCATATACTGATTATTCTGTTCTTTTTATCATTTTGCTGAGGGGCCCCTGGAGGCCCCCAAACAACAAACACAACAGAGCAGGTACCTGCTTTATTTTACTGTTTCATACTTGCTTTCAGTTGTGTCGGAGTCGTGTTACTTTACTGCTGATGAAACCCTGAATGAAAACATTTCCTGTTTGTGCTGCTTCATAATAGAAGTGTTTGCATAATGACACAACAGGAGTCTTTTATTGTGAAGAATTTAAGGAAACAGCGTGTTTATCCCAGAGACGTGTATGAACGTTTTATCCACTTCTTTGCAGCTGCTCGACTGGAGAACTCGTCTTCAGGTAAAAGACACACCTTGAAGTGTGGAGCCCCGTTGTCACGGATATGCAAATCCCTGCCATGATGGGCTGACGGGTCAAGTCAAACCGAGTCGAGCCGAGTCAGCTCTGAATATGGACCACAGGACACTGACTGTGGTTTGGACACAAACAGATAAGTCAAAGCCTGGCAGGATGGATTCTTATGTGATCTTGTGAATCCAGCTGCCTTGTAAGGAAACATCTGTACAGTAAGTAAAACTTGACTTGGCAAGTTGATTTCCAGACCGGGCAAATAAAATAGAAACATTAAACCCTGCGACGGAATGAAAAAAAACTGGGAGGTTAATAAAGTATGTCTTCTTCTTCTTCTTCTTCTTCTTCTTCTAAGAAACAAAGACGTTTGTTTCTTGAGTTCCGAGTCACTTCAGCCCTGATATACGTCTTCATGTCCCAGAGTCTCAGCCCGAGAGCTGACATCATTGGCTGGACGTTAACTGCTACAGTCCATCCCTGACTCAGCTCGTCTCCCCTCACAGCCTGTCAGCAGGATGGACGCGGGGTCGCCGGATCAATACCGCCCCAGTCCAGCAGGAGCAGAAACTGAAGCGGAGACCGGAGGTGTGTGAATCATCACATAGGACTCACCGTGACCTTCACAGACGTTACTGTACAGTCTCAACACAGTAAAGGTTACAGGAGAGTCTCACAGGGCTGAGAGTCAAATCAGATTTGACTGAAAGATATGAATATTCAATGATTTGCTTCAGTTCAGTGAACCACGATAAACTCCTCTATCAGCCCTCATGAGCGACTTTTACCACTTAGACTCACATTTTTTAGTCGACTACACGATTAAACATCGGCACCAGAAATACTAGTCATTTAAACTATTTATCAATATTTTATTCATGTGCAATGCCAGTTAACTGTTGCCTCTATGGTGTTATGCAGCTGCCCGCCACTAGTCAGGGCTGCAGTTCCATCAGACAGACGACTCGGCACATATGTCCACCCAGCCCTGAATGTTTTTATCAGCAAAGTCAGGGAGATGACAGCTCGTAAAAACCAGCACAATTTGTCAGTGTTTTAATCTAGAACATGAAAATAATGTTGAATTTAGTCTGTGACAGAATTAACTCGTATATGATCACTTGACTGGAGCAACATGTGACCACGTTCAGCACAGACACGGACGTTAACCTGCAAGGAGAGCATCTGCTGCTGCTGCTAACACGGCTAACATTAGCCACACTGTGTGTCAGCGCTCCGTGGTGCACTCTGGTGAAGTGTTGGGGCACTCTGATGAAGTGTCTGACAGCGTGTCAGCTGTCCTGCGCTCCGCGGTGCGCTCTGGTGAGGTGTCTGACGGCGCGTCAGCTGTCCTGCGCTCCGCGGTGCACTCTGGTGAAGTGTCTGACGGCGCGTCAGCTGTCCTGCGCTCCGCGGTGCGCTCTGGTGAAGTGTCTGACGGCGCGTCAGCTGTCCTGCGCTCCGCGATGCGCTCTGGTGAAGTGTTTGACGGCGCGTCAGCTGTCCTGCGCTCCGCGGTGCGCTCTGGTGAAGTGTCTGACAGCGCGTCAGCTGTCCCGCGCTCCGCGGTGCGCTCTGGTGAGGTGTCTGACGGCGCGTCAGCTGCGCTCCGTTTCTATCACTCTTCTCTGCTTTCATCACTGTTAGTTTTGTGGTTTGTGGTGATTTAGAGACTCGGTTGTTGCATTGATCTGTGTACAATGATGCAGATAAAAAACAAGAAACTTGTTTACCAACCACTTGTTTATCTTCTCTCATCAGTCAACAGACACAACATGTTGGTCACCAGGAGTTATACATTTATAATTCCTAATATAAATGTTCTCTCTGTTCATTTCTGTGAGCTTCTGTCTGTTTTCTGACTTGATTCTTTGACTTTCAGGCGGCAGCCCTCGTGTCTCGACACAGTAAAGGTCACCGTGGCGTCTCAACTCAGTGGTGGCCTCTGAGCTAACGCTGAAACAGCGACAGCAGGTCCAGAACCAGAGCCAGGTCCGGAGGTTCCCCGCTGAGAAGCTGCACACGAGCTGTTTGTGTTATTTTTATCTTGCTGACAGAAGAAACACACAGCCGTGTTATTTTATCCAAAAAACAGACGTTTAAACCCTGTTAGACCTAAAGCTGCGTGTTTCACCTCAGGCTTTTCTCAGTCCTGAATGAAAAGAGTTTCAGGTATAAAACAAACAGCACTGATAATAATTATGGTGAATCTTTTATTTTATGTCTTACTGCATCTTTTACGTAGTTTTCATTTTTATATATTGTCAATCTGTTTTCATCTTGTTACATCTTTTGTCTTTTTTTGTTTTGTTACATTTATTGTGTCTCATTACATCTTTTACTTATTTTTTCTCGTGTTATGTTGTTTTCATCTTGTTACGTCTTTTACAACATTTTCATCTTTTTGTCTTGTTACATCTTTGATGTAATTTTCCTCTTGTTAAGCTTTACTCGTCTTGTTATATCTTGTTACGCTGTTTGTGGCTCATTATATCTTTCACTTTATTTCAGTCTTGTAACTAAAGTAACAAGCCTCTTTTGAAAATGTAAGGAGTAGAAAGTTCAGGTATTTGTGTTTGAATGTCAGCAGTAAAAGTAAAAAGCTGTCTTCACTCAAGTAAAGTACAGATACCTGCAAAATCTCCTTGAGTACAGTATTGTACTTAGTTACTTGCCATCTGTGGTTACTCTGTGTGTCGGCTCTCAGCAGATAAAACTTTACCTGGAACCTGCAGAAACAAACGTGTGACCTGTGATTGGCTGCAGCAGAACACCATTTATAACAAAGATGAATGTGCTGGTGTCATCACAGAGGTTTGGTCCGGTCCCTCTGAGAGCAGAGACGGACGATGCTCTGGAAAGAAAACGGACCAGCTATTTCTGTCCTTCCTCTCAGACCCCGTCCTGATGTCACTGTAAGCATTACAACACTCACACTCGCTATGCTAATGACCCAAACTCTCATCCTGGATCCAGGATGCTGGCTGTCATAGCAACCGCTTTCCATCAGCCTCCAGCGGCTCTCAGCCTTTTTGTGTGCCAGGAAGCTGACAGGAGGAGGAGGAGAGGAGGGGGGGTGTTAATCCAATACTCAGCTTCCTTCAGTGTTCCTCATGAATCTAAATAGGAAACCAAAAGGTTTACCCAGACTGCACTGCACCCTGGATACAGCGCCGCTACAGGAGCCCCACAGGGACAAACTGTCAGATGAATCCCTGCACTGCAGAGCTCGACTCCCACAAACAGGAAGTAAAACTGGGTTAGAAGTTTACTTTCTCTGGACGCTCAGCGACCTGCTGATCTCATTTCAGCAGCATTTCATCAATCAGACATTCTGAGATGTTTGCAGGCAGACGGACGGACAGAAGTCAAAACAAAAGACAAAACTGCTTAAAAAAACAAACAAACAAAAAAAACCAAGTTGTTGGGATTTAAAGTTAGCACATATTTTTAACCTTTTTTTAAAAACAGGCTTGTTTACTGCAGTAAAATTGAAAAAGTTCAGGCTCTGAAAAGTCTTCAAAGTATAAAAGTAAAAAGTCGTCCTCTGAGGGACATTTCTACTGACTGTTTCTGTCCAAAGACAACTGACACTCAGCTTTTCTCCACCAGAGTCTCCGTCTTTGATTCGTCTTGTTGTGTCTTTATCGTCTTGATATGTTGTTTTCATCTTGTTACATCTTTTACGTAGTTTTTAGTGTTCTTACTTCTGTTTCGTCTTAAGTTTTTTTGTCTTATGTTGTTTATGTCATTTGTTTTATGTGTTTTCTGTTTCTGTGTTACGTCACGTTATTCATGTTGTTTTTGTCTTGTAACGTAGTTTTTGTCTTGCTGTGTAATTTTCATCTTGTTACATCTTTTACGTAGTTTTTAGCGTCTTCGTCTCATCTTGTTAGTTTTGTACTTTATCTGATTCATTGTGTTCCGTCTTGATGCTGGAAGGCGTCGCACAATGATGTAAAATAAATATTATCACTAATTCTCCACAGATGAATTAAAACTAAAGTAACTGTTCAGAAAATGTAAGAAGGAGTAGAAAGTATAGATATTTGTGTTCAAATGTAGGGAGTAAAAGTAATTTGTACTTAGTTACTTCCTACCCGTGCAGTTGTTGTTGTGTTTATTGTGTTGTAGTGAATGTTTCTTGTTCTCAGTTGTTAACCTCCTGTTTTATCGTTACAGTGAGAGATGAGTCTGCTGGTGGAGGTGATGTCTGATGTGACTGTGATCCACACCAACACTGTAGATCCTGAGGTGACACCAGACGCCAGCAGCTTCCGATGAAGGAGACAGATTGTCAACAGTGCAGCTCTTCATCCTGCAGCTGAGTGAGGAAAAGCTTTTACCTGCAGATGTTCTGGAAAACCTCCACAAACTGTCCGTCCGTCTCCATACTGTACGTTTAATGTCGGCATCGGTCTACAGTTACTGCGGACATTTATCTCAACTGTTTAGGCCGGATCACGTCCGAAAACTGACCCTCACACAGATCTGAAATAAAGATGTCTGTGTATGTGAATATGTTCATGTTTGTCTGCACAGAAGTCACACAGTAACACAAACTAACAGATGAAGGCAGCAAAAATATGTTTTCAGTGCTTAAACATGACAACACTGTGAAACCAGCTGATCTAACAGCTGCCTGTTCTTTACTCCAAGAAAAAATACTTCAACGAGGAGGAGATTTCACCTTCATCTTCATTTCAACGACTAATTTAAAGACACATTTACAGGTAACACAAACTGCTCACGTTAGCTACACAGACCAACCGCTAACGTTAGCTACACAGACCAACTGCTAACATTAGCTACACAGACCAACCGCTAACGTTAACTACACAGACCAACCGCTAACGTTAGCTACACAGACCAACCGCTAACATTAGCTACACAGGCCAACCGCTAACGTTAGCTACACAGACCAACCGCTAACATTAGCTACACAAACCAACCGCTAACATTGGCTACACAGACCAACCGCTAACATTAGCTACACAGACCAACCGCTAACGTTGGCTACACAGACCAACTGCTAAAATTAGCAACACAGATTTAGCTGTTCATGTAATCAGTAACTGTATCTGAATACATTTTTAAAGTAATAATCCCGAGTCTGACAATGACACAGCTAAAAAACAAGAGCTGAAACTTTTCCGATCAGTTGACACATGACATCACCATGAGTGTTTTTTTTTAAATAACATCCAGCTGATATAAAACTTTAAAAAAAAAAATTTATGATTGAAATGTTCTCCCTGTTCATTTCTGTGAGGTTCTGTCTGTTTATCCTGTAACTGTGATGGACTGACTGACTGACTGACTGACTGACTGACTTTTGATTTTGGGGTGAACTGTCCCTTTAAAGACCTCACACAACCCCACTTCAGAAAACCTGAACCGTCCCTTTAAGAGCAGAGGAAACATTGTTTCTTGCAGCTGATGAAGCTGCTGACAGCTGAAGCCTCCGACACGTCAAACGTCACGCCGTCTGTGAGCTGCAGGACGAGGACAGACACCTCCGGCCTTCAGGCTGAATCAGACGTCCTGCTGAGCAGCTGGATGAGTTCAGACTGCAGCAGACAGCAGGGAGGACGCGAGTCCACCACATCTGACAGCATGGTTAATATTTCAGCGAGGAACTCCACCACAGCAGGCCGCCGCGTGTCAGACCGCATCACGTCGCCGAGGACACGACTGATAACGGAGAGGCCGTCTGTCCCTCTGTCTGTTTGGATCGCAGCAGACACGCTTCTCTAAATCTGGAAACCGCTGACCAGCTTCAAACGGGTCCTGGGAGATCCTGCAGGACCTCAGAGTCCTGAACCTTCAGTCAGACCCGTCAGTCCACTGAGAGTCTCACAGCTGAGCAGACGTTTGTTTCCCTCAGTCAGCGTGTGTGTGTGTGTGTGTGTGTGTGTGTGTGTGTGTGTGTGTGCGTGTGTGCATGTGTGTACGTGTGTGTGCATGTGTGTACGTGTGTGTGTGTGTGTGTGTGTGTGTGTGTGTGTGTCAGAGTTAGAGAATAAAACAGATCGAAGCTTTCAGAAACGAACAGGAAGAACATTTCAGTGGTAAATAAAGTTTTATATTAGCTGGTTATTAAAAACAGTCCAGGTGACGTCATGTGCTGAACTGAAGTTTTTTTTAATGTGTCAGAGTCAGAAGGGTTACTTTAAAAATGTATCCAGATACAGTTACTAATTACCTCAGAGGCTGGTCTGTGTAGATAAATTCAACATCTGCTCTGTAAACACAAGCAGTTGATCTGTGTAGCTAAAGTTAGCGTTTAGAAAAGCTGCTGTTGACATAACAGTGAGACAGACACAGTCCTCTGTCTGATGGACAGCTGCCCTGCTTAGGGTGCAGTTTATTGATTGATTAAGTGATTGATTAAGTGATTGGTTGACACCTGGTTGGTTGATTCATTGATGGAGGGAGCGCTCTACCTGGACCGTAAATACTTTTGTCGGCTCAGAAACTGTAAATCACCTGATCGGTCTGAAGATGACTCATGTTCTGTGAGACATGAAGAGTTAAAGGGACAGTTCACTTTATTTTTCCACAGTCAGTGTTTCACCTACAGCTGATGGAGGTCGACACGCCCCCAGTTTGGAGAAGCAGCTTTAAATGTGATGATTTAGAGCAGCGGCAGAGGTGTGGGGTCTGCGTGGGGGAGGCGGAGGAGTCGCTTTTGATAACAAAGTTTTACAGCATCAGTCAAACAGTCGACAAACTCTGCTGCTGTTCAGAGACTCTGAAGCACCAACAAGGACTCAGTAAACCTGATTACATCAGTTTAACTTTAAATTATGTTGCACCAGACATTTGAGCAACTTCAAATAAAGAAAGATTAAATTAAACTTCTCTTGAATCCTGTTGCACATAAACTTTAAACTCCAGTTTAAGTTGCCTTTTTGAGATGGTCTGAGAAAAATAATTCTCAGCTGAGTCATCATGATCAGACTAACTAGAGCAACCAACTGTTCTGCTATCTGGCAAACAATGGAATGTTTTGTCAACTTTTTAGCTAATAAAGAATATTAAGTTCTTCTTTTCTTTTCTATTTTGCTAGAAAATAATGTTTTTTAAAACTTTTTAGCTAGCTAGCAAACAATGTAACTTTTTTAAGCTAGTTGGCAAAAGAATGTTTTTCTTTTCAAGATAGCTAGAAAATAAAGTCATTTTTTCATTTTTAGCTAGTCTGCAAACATGCCTTTCATACTGTTTTTGTTTTATTACATCTTTTACCTAATTTTTGTCTTGTTACGCCTCTGATATCATGTTTGTCTTGTTACTTCTTATATATCTTTTTTTTGTCTGGTTGCACCTTTTATTCATTTTCTTCGTGTTACATTTTTATTAAATGAAGAACATTCTGAGAGGTTTTTGAGGCACTTAAAACAGTTTTTCATCAAACTTTTAGAAAAGATTTGAGGATATCACTGTTGGGAGTAGATGGAAGAGCTAAAAAATATCTTTTGTAAAAAAAAAAAAAACTGACTGCAATGATTTGCTAAAAGCTTTTCAACCTACAGAATATTCAACTGAAAACAGTATGACGAGATATTAGATGTAATATTTTACAAAACACATTCTTGGCCACAACTCATGACAAAATGACTTAATAAATGACGTTTTATATCCTGAAATGTTTTTATGAGTTCGATCAACTTTTTGAAAATTAACTGTTCTAATAAAAACTGATTGGTGCATAAAATTCAAACGGATCAACGAATCAGGATTCTTTTGGCAACTTTAGATCAGCGACGTCACAAAAATAAGGTCTTGAGAAATTTGAGAAAAAGTGATAAAAGTTGACATTTTTAAAGCAGAAGACTAACTGAGAAAAGGTGCATTGAAAAATTAAAATGTTGACAGAATTTTGAATCTACGCTGCACCGTTTTCTAGATAACTGCAAAAACGTAAACTTAGCGCCACCTTGAGGTGGTCAGCCAACCTGCTGATTCTTTTAGCAGAGAAAAATAATGATACTAAAACCAAAATTGAAGTGACTCACATCCGATCATCATCATGGCCACGGCGAAGATCTTCTCTCCGTCCGTGTTCGGCGCGATGTTTCCGAAGCCGATGCTGGTCAGACTGGTCATGGTGAAGTACAGCGAGGTGATGTAGACCGAGTCCTTGCTGGGCCCGCCCTCCCAGCGGCCCGTGCCCGACGTGTTGAACCTGTACGGCGTCCCCACCGTCTCGCCCAGCAGGAACAGCCAGCTGTCCATCCTCACGCTGTTGGTGTCTTCGTCGATCACCTCGTAGTCTCCGATGCTGTACCAGATGCAGGCCAGCCAGTGGGCGGCCAGGCCAAACACACACACCAGTAAGACCAGCACGGCCGCGCCGTACTCGATGTAGTGGTCCAGTTTCCTGGCCACCCGACCCAAACGCAGCAGGCGGACGACTTTGAGGGAGCTGAAGAGGCTGCTGATCCCCTGAAGACAGAGAGGACACATGACACCTGGTTGAGTTTTCACCGGCTTCCTGTTTAAGATCATTTTATTAGTTTATGAAGGTCTTAAAGTTCTCGGTCCTACAAAACAAAACAAACACAAGACAAACACAAAACAAACACAAAACAAAACAAAACAAACACAAGACAAATACAAAACAAAACAAACACAAAACAAAACAAAACAAACACAAGACAAATACAAACAAAACAAACACAAAACAAAACAAAACAAACACAAAACAAAACAAAACAAACACAAGACAAACACAAAACAAAAACAAAACAAAACAAAACAAACACAAGACAAACACAAAACAAACACAAGACAAGACAAACACAAAACAAAACTTCTTAGTGAAAAAATATTAATTTCAACACTAATTAGAATTTTGTGGTCATTATTTTTAAGGGATTTATAGATATGAAATATCTGTAAATCATGAATGTCATTAAAAAATAAATCCAGTATTTTGATGTGCGTGTTTCCTTTAGATGAATTAAAGGGAGCGTCAGTCACTGTACAGGATGTGAATGTAACTGACTGCACAGTGGAAACTTTTATTGATGCTTTTATTTTGTAAATGTTTTTATTGATTGAAAAAGCTGCAGTGACTCAGTGAACATCAGATCAGAGACACGTCTGAGAGAAACACATGATCAAACTCTGCTGAGATTTAAATATCATGAAGACGTTTGTGTGAGACAGACACAGTCCTCTGTCTGATGGACAGCTGCGCTGCTTAGGGTTTATTGATTGATTAACTGATTGATTAACTCCTGGTTGGTTGATTCATTGATGGAGGGAGCGCTCTAACTGGACCGTAAATACTTTTGTCGGCTCAGAAACTGTAAATCACCTGATCGGTCTGAAGATGACTCATGTTCTGTGAGACATGAAGAGTTAAAGGGACAGTTCACTTTATTTTTCCACAGTCAGTGTTTCACCTACAGCTGATGGAGGTCGACACTTCACGTCGCTCTCAGAGAAACCAAACATCAGGGGTGAAAGAAACCAATTACAAATACTGACATTACTGTAATTTTTTCTGGGTATACTTGGCTGGATGGGCCTGTACTTTCACTCATGGTTAAGTATGCATTACAATATGTAATCTACTTAGTTACTTTTAAAATACTAGTACTAGTACAAGTACTGAGTACAATTTGAATTAATATCCAAACCTTTCATCTGTGTTTTTATAGCCAATAAGGACGATGACGGCGTCGACAAAACATTTTTTTTTTTGAACGTCTTTATTGATTTTTCTTTGCACTGACAACAGTTTTACTCTGCATCCAACTTGTTTTTCAAAGTGAACGTTCCTCAAACACCAGCTGCAGGTGAAACAGTTTTCTTCAAAATAAAAGCTCACAGCCAATCAGAACGCAGAAATCTCAGGGTGGAATTTAAAAATAAATAAATAAATAAATTATGTAACCTGACCAGTCACTGATTGTATTATCAGCTGCTCTTAACTGCATCAGTGCTTTTAAAGTGAGGATGTATGAAACATGTATGAAACATGTATGAAACATGAATGAAACATGAATGAAACATGAATGAAACATGAATGAAACATGTATGAAACGTGCAGTGGCTCCACAGAAACACATCCTGTGCGTCACATCACTGCAGCCTCTCATCAGGCCACTCTGCTGCCTCTCCAGCTCCTCTCATCAACAGCACTGTTTCCTCTCTGGGGAGGGGGGGACACACCCACAATGCACTGCTCCCTCCTCCATTAGCAGCCTTCAGTGCCGGCAGCATCGCCGCTGCGACCGAGGGGGGAATGAAAAGGTCGACTTCACTCTGACGGGCTGCAGCGAAGGGTTAAATCCTCAACAACTTTGTTTTTCTCTCCTCTACGGAGGCCCACGCAGGACAGGATTCATTATCTGTCTTTGTTTTCCTGAGAAGACGAAGACAAAGCTTTGTTTTCCCGTCGGCTCGGTTCGTTATTTATTATTGTTAAGATCGCGACTTATTTGTCAAAATTTATCAAGATGATAAATTAGTTTATTTTTTCTTGGTCTCATCCCAACGTCACAATGTAATTACCATTTGATCACGACTTTAACTGAGGTTATTGATCACGTGATCAGGTCTGTTTTTCTTCTTTGTCTCCAGTCTGAGAGGATCGTCTCGTTCAGTGGGGGAACGTTACGATTGGTGGACCTCACAAGAAGCCATGATGATTGGTCAGATTTGCAGAAGAGCTGCACAGTTTGGACAAAAATATGAGTTCATGCAGAATTCAGGGGGAGGAGTTTAACATCGCAACACTGAAACATCCTGAAGGAAACTGCTGAGAATATATTTTGATGTACTCAGTGTTTTAATGTTCATATGACATGAAGGAGATTTCTTGTTGAATAAAACAAATAATTTATGTTCACTGTGGTGGATGGATGGACTGAAGTGAACTGTGATGATCTCCACAGTGGTTTTAGATGTTCATTTGGATGTTTGGATGTAGTAGTTTCAGTTTCTGTTCGGATCTCTCCACAGTAGAATCTGTCTGGTCATGAGTTCTGGAAAGAGACACTGGTTTTGAGTTTTTCAGATGTGCTTTTTGTCTCTTTGAGCTCCACATGCTGAGTGCTGTCTAGTCCCATGATATTGGAGAGACGTCAGACATCTGTACAGACAATATCTCTAAAACTCTCATGACTAAACTCTCCAGAAGGATAAACAGTTCTACAGGTGAGAGGAAAAATATGTATTTTTAATTCTGGGGTGAACTGTCCCTTTAAGCTTCCTGGCTTCCCTGGGTTTAACACTACAATGCTATGAACTGTGGGTAATTCTATCAGGGGAAGTCTGCAGAGATGTGGACTTTGTGACGGTGTGTGACGGTCCTGAACCCTCAGAGTTTGTGAGTCTGAACGTGGACGTTGGGACTGAGTCTCTGTCGCTGACCGATGATCCTGTCGGCCATCTTGAAACAGATTGGTGACGGACAGCTGAAGATAAACCGGATCATCGTGTTCAAAGAGGATTTCCTCTGAAGACAGCAGCGCAGTGAAGAGCCTGATTTAAAACAGACTCTGCAGGTTTCACAGTTTTGCCCCGTCAGCAGTTCAGCGGCGCTCAGTCGTGACCTCTCCTCTCTGCATCTACAGGAAGTCGTTACATGCTGTGAAGTCATTGGATGAATGTAAAACAGTCCAATCCATCATGTTGATTAGACTCGTGGCGTCCATGTTCATTTCATGCCACAGCTGAGCGGAGCGCGGCCGGCCGGACACAGAGCTGCTGGATGTGAGCTCCTATTGGTTCAAAATTCACCTCAGTTCAAGATGGAAATCAGAGACATGAAACTGTGCAGATATTTTAACACATTTTAATATTTTAAGAGAAGATGCAGCTGATTGTGTTTATTTGTTGGCTTTAAAGGCAGCAATTATTCTAGATTTGACCATTATTCTTTAGTATTTATTTTGATCAATGTGTGTTTTTTATTTATAGTTTTTTTTAATAACTACTAATTAATTAATAGTATGATTACTTATCAATTATTGGTTAAAGTTTACTGTTTCAGTGCAAGATAGCAAATCAACTCGTACTTGACCTTCTGTCCAGGGGTGGGAGGTCTTAAAATGAACACACACACACACACACACACACACACACACACACACACACACACACACACACACACACACACACACACAATTGTGTAATTGTGTCTCCTCTGTTAAAAATCTTTTCTCTGTTTCTTCCTGTTAACTCTGCCGTCATGCTGCCATCACTTGTGCTCCTGGTGGACTTTCTGATTGGTTTATTGCATGTTACACCCAGAACACACCCATGAATTAATCATGGCTTTTGGGCGCAGCTGATGAGATGCATCCTGTTTTGTGCCCACGGTGCAAGAAAGCGAAGGTGGATTTGGACACGCCTTGAATAAATTAAACCCCCTGCACCCTGTGTTTTGAACCATGTCCTTTAGATCATCAGAAGACTCAGTGTCTAATAATTCAGCATCATGTTGTCTTCAGTCCATGTTTCTATTAAGTGTAATTTCCCTCATTTATGTGTTATGAGTTTTGTGTGCTGCATGTTTTTAATTGTATTTGACAATGTTTTTCGTATCAATATCCTCGCTTCTTTTTATTATTGTTCTGCATGTTTATGAATGCTAAATGATAAAAAATCTACTCATTTTAAACATATATATAGTGTTTTTTAGGCAGACTTTGTAACATCTGTCCAAAGATTAAACATAACAAAGAGCCTGTTTTATAAATGTGCCTGGTCCCTGTTTAATAAACCTATAATCTCTTAGGACGTGAAGACTGTTGTTGCTTGATAGTCGCTGTTCTGCACCTTTAAGCAGTGAACGCCCTGAAAGAAGTATCTGGTGAACCGTGAACTGAACAAATTAATGACCACGAGCACCTTTTTGCTCAATTTCAAATTAAGTTTTTTAAAAAATTGAAGAAATGACTGTGAACGAGTTAATTTTTGTGTCTGTGACTTTACTTGAAAATTTAAAAATGTTCATTATTAAATGTAAACAAGTTAATTTTAATCAGTGTGACCTGAAGTTTGAGCGACCTGAGCTGCTGTTTGTATTTAACGGATGAATAAAGGTCCACCGACCTCGTCGACGTTCTCGAAGGCGTTGATGACATCATAAGGCAGGCAGGACAGCAGGTCGATGACGAACCACGTCTTGACGTAGTTCATGCGGATGAGTTTGGGGTCGGAGATGACCTCGCCGGCCGGCCCCACGAAGGTGGTGTGGAAGTTGAGGACAATGTCGACGAGGAAGATGACGTCCACGATGCTGTCCACCACCAGCCAGGTGACGTTGTTCTGCTTGGTCTTGAAGGAGACGTTGTAGGGCACCATGATGGCGGTGTAGAAGGTGAGGATGAGGATGACCCAGTCCCACGTGGTCTTGAAGAGGCAGTAGTGCAGGATGATGTGCGGCGGCGTCTTCGGGGTTTCCTGTTTGTACTGAGGCAGGATGTCTGAACCCAGCTGGAGAACCTGAGACACAAATACAACAAACTGAGCATCTGTGTGATGTCACTGAGGTAAAGTCTGTCCGTCACCTCAGGGTGTCTGGTCTGAGGACAACTCCTCACAAAGCTCGTGTTTTCATCATCTTAGAAAATGAACCTCCATTTTAACCTTTAAAGGCACAGAAACAATTTTGCATGCCTTCATCTCGTCACGCCTAAGGATGGCAAATGATAGGATTTTATTGATACCAATGCCATTATCAGTTCTATTTCATGTTCATGGCATCCTTCAACCAGTGTGGGGCGCTGTAGGATTCAGAGGTTCACATGTGCTGCAGATATATTAGGTGCATTCAAGATGAGTCGGGCCTGTGCAGAATCGACCACCACGATCGCCGCACAATTCATGACAGTTAGATTTGTGTCTGACTTGATCCTGACTTGCTCTGACATCATGCACATGTGGGCAGCGATAACCTGACGAGATCGAGGCGGCCGCAGTTTTCAGAGGCAGGCACCATGCGCCCCGCATCTTCTGACATCTTATAGATCTAACTGGACCTAAATCGATTAACTGAGAAAAGAGTCGACCAAACAAAAAAACAAAAGAATTGTTACAGGAAAAACTTGAAAAATAGAAAAACATGTGGCGCATCCATGCACTCCCTGTTTGCACCGGTTTTCTTAAACCATTTTCTGACATTTTATAGATCAAACAACTAATCAATCATGTGATTAATTGATAAAGAAAATTATTGTTACAGGATAGATTTGAAAAATAGATCTAAAAATAGGCGCAAACATGTGGAGCACACAGACGTACGTCCAGCCCTCCGCATGTTTGCACTTATTTTTAGATCTATTTTTCCACTGACAAGATTGTGACAGGATTAATTAATGGACACATTTTGAGTCTTTTTTTATTTAAAAGAAAGTCCAAATTCTCTGATTTCAGCTTCTTAATGTGAATATTTTCTGGTTTCTTTCCTCGTCTCTGACAGTAAACTGAATATCTTTGAGTCGTGGAGAAAAAAAGACATTTGAGGACGTCATCTTGGACTTTAATCAACATTTTCTGACCAAACAACTAGTCGATAAATTGAGAAAATAATCAATCGATGAATTGACGCCACAGTGTCACAGGTAGACTGGAGAACATGAAGAAGGAACTGACTGTTTTTTTTCTGTCCGCTGTGTTTACAAGATCTCAGGTTGCAGAACAAATGTGATCATCCTGTCAGCTGAGGGACTGAAAATAGACCAGAGTCCATCAGCAAACAAACATTACAGGTGTTTTCCAGCTGTGTGAGGGACACTTTGATCCACAGAGACAAACCTGGGCGTCTCTGAGGACATTTAAACACTGTTGGGGTGACTTTACGGACCAAACCACTAATCTATTAATCATGAAAATAATTATTACTTGCAGCCCTACTTGCAATTTTGTCCAACATCCGTAATTTTTGTGTAAACTTGACGAATCATCGCAGCGTCCCGTGAGTTCAACCAATCAGTAACAGCCGTACGTCTCAGTGAACTAAATGTTATCATTCATACATTTTTTGTATCTATATTTGTTTATTTTGTCACAGAAACTGAAAAGAACACACGGTTTGTTATTGTTTATTGTTGTTTGTTGCTTTTTATCACCTTTCACTGTCTTTTTTAATCTGCTTTTATTTTCTCGTCGTGTACTTTGTAACATATCTTTTTAAAAGAGCTACATAAATAAAATGTATTGTTATTGTTGTTGTTGACATTTATTAATGTAATTTTATCATTTATCAACATTTTATCATGTTATGCAAACTTTTTGTTGTTTTGAGCTCCAAACATTTTGTTTCTTTGTTCTTCAGGAGCACTTCTTCATCTACAAAGTAAGAAGATTTAGTTTTAATTTTTGGAATCCTGAGAGTTTTAGTAAAGTTACTGAGAGCGAGAGAGAGTGTGTGTTTCCCTCCCTGGAACAAGGTGCCTTTGATTTTTAATGAATTATACAAAAAACTAAATAAATCTTTTTGTCATTTTCACTTGGTCCTGCAATTTCTTGCACAAAAATGCCTAAAAAGATTGCAACATACAACATTTTTTTACTTTAGTTTGCAATAATTCCCTGTCACTGTCGCTCTCCGTCATATTCCAGATATTAAAGATATTCCAGAGCCTTGAATCAATGAAGAGTCAAATGTTTTTACAGGATCCACAGGAGCTCTGGTGGCCATTTGGATGACAGACAAGAAGAAAAAGGAAGAAAGGAAGTCCAGCTTTCATTTTTAATGACAGGGTGTTTGGCTCGGCCTGAAAGCAGGCCAGCAGTAAACAACAGGAACTCCATCCCTCCATCCATCCCTCCATCCCTCCATCCATCCATCCATCCATCCATCCATCCATCCATCCATCCATCCATCAGCCCCGTCTGAACACTCCGCTCTGCCTAATAACAGGAAGAGGGAGTGTGTCAGAGCTACTCAGAGCCGCTGATGCTGTTGGCTTTGTTTCAGATCAATTTAACGGAGTTCAGTCCAAAGTATTTATCATCTGATGACAGAATAAAAGCACCAATACTGTCGGTTCACAGCCTTTTTGTGCGGTTAAATCAATTTCTGTCTCATGTCATCCTGTTTTAAACAGAGAAAGTGCAGTCATTTATAATACATCAGCTTCAGGCCTGCAGTGGATCATATCTGTTAGAAAAAAATCAAATGGAAAGTGTTCAGAAGGCACCGAGGGAGACAGGTGAGGCCACCTGGAGGGAGATCCTGCACCGCTGATGGTCTCCAACTTTAATAATTCTCTGTCTGCTTCCATCCAGAGTGGGGCTGATTATTGGAAAAAACATAGCAATTATTTTGACTGATATTGCAACTGCAACTGCAAGAATTATTGCCAGATTGATCCCTAGTTGAAAAATAGGTCCAAACATGTGAAAACAGGTGGAGAGCACGGACGTCTGTCTGTCTATTTTTCAATTCAAGGTTGAGACACGTTCAATTTTTCACCATTTTCTAATCAATTAATGGAAACCTTATTGCCAGATTGATCACAAGTTGTAAAATAGCAGAAAGGGATTCTAAAGTTTTGTTGGAAAGAGAATCGACTCGTGTGATCTCACCTCTGCCAGCCGTGAGTGTTTGTGGACGTTCTCTCCTTTATGGACGGTGGGAGCGAGCTGCTGAAGAACTCCTCGACTGCTGGTCAACGCGCGAGTCAGACGGGCAAATTTACCCCAACCTGCCGACCAGACACAAAGACAACAGTTTTCCAGTGCTGGAGCAGTACTTCCACCTTTTTTTAAACCAGGAAGTGACACAGGGGTCCTTAGGTACAGCTGACCCTTTTTACGCCTGATTACATCAGGTTTTGTAAAACATTTGAATCAGATCACTGATGGTTATTATCCTACAGAAAAATGCTGCTGTGAATTTATAAGATAAATATACAAAGAAATTTTACAAAATCTACATGCAATTGGTTTGTGCAGCTAAAGTTAGCTGTTAGCCTGTGTAGCTAATGATAGCAGTTGGTTTGTGTAGCTAACATTAGCGGTTGGTCCTACCTGCAATTTCTTTTTTTAAAATCAGATGTTGAGACAAGATAATGATGAAATTTCCATCTAATTTAATTTTTTTTTCAGGAGATAATTAATTGTCAGCTGGTTTCACTGAGATCAGAGTGATGCTGTGAGACTGTTGTTAGGTGTTCACACTGCAGGGCAGTAATGCGTCATTATTTATTTTAAAATGCATTTTCAAACTGTAATCCTGTTAATAATCCCTATTTTGACTGAACGTAACAATAATCTCATAACATCTTATTATTTTGTAACTGTAATGGATTACTGTATGTTACTGTTGGGGTGTTGAATTATAACATAATTACAAATACACACAGGTGAATCATTAACACAGTTATCTGGAGCAGTTGCTGAATGTCGTGGCTTGTCGCTTGTATGAAACCGTCGGACGAAAACAGAAAGAGAAATTAAAAATAGGAACATGAAAATGTTCTTGCATGGGGCTCAATGACTTGAGTGACGGAGTTTCCTCTCTGTCTGTTAACCAAACACTTCTGATGATTCAGTTCAAAATGATGAACAAACATGCTAACGAGGTGAGCAGAGGACGCTGCCCTGCATGTAGCAGTCGTCGTGTCCCGCTCACCTTTTGAGGAGTCGTCCTCAATCGGCTGCTTGAAGGCGGTGATGTCACTGAAGGTGCAGAGAAACAGGACGACTTTGTCCTGCTCGTTCCTGATTGGAGCAATCTTCACAAAAAACCAAACTGGCATCCCTGCAGCACAGAGAGGAAATCAGAATAATCTGTCAGCTCATCAAGACAGAAAAACTCTGGAACTGTTGTCAGAAGCTTTTCTTGTTTCCTCTACGGGTCATTTGAAGGTTATTTTTAATCTGAATTTTTTACAGGGCTGTTGGTGCACATGATAGTTTGTTTACTTGCTGCACAGCATGCAAAATGTGAAATGTGCCAAAATGAAATGAAGCAGAAACCACACCCAGCCGGTACAAACCGGCACTGTGCCCATCTGGTCTTGGATCAGCAACCCCCCCCCCATGAAGTGTGGCATGTTTGTCTGTGGCGTCCTGCTCATACAGAGATCAGTCATCAGCAGAAAACACACCAACACAACCTTCGAGCGACCTCAAACTGCACACGTTCAACTGATAGTCTCTCTTATACCACAGTCAGTTATCAACAATATGAAACAACAGTAGAACAATCATCGAAATTTAATCAAAATCACAGGAGGTGCAATATTTATTAAATACATAATGTGTGTTTCATATTTCACCTCCTGCTTGCAGAAAACCACGATGCTGCTGTGTCGCACCGTTCAACAGTCAAGATGAACAGTTTGGTTTGAGGGGAACATTTTTACCAATAATCGACTCATCGAGTCAAACTTCAGCTTCTCATAAAACAAAAATTATCTTTGGAGGGTTAAAAAGACGCCCGTCCACATGTTGAAGTGTCTTTCAGCACAAACCAAAACTGCTCATGATGGTCGGACTTTGGGCTGAGCAATATATCGATAATATATCATCATGATAGGAGACTAGATATCGTGATAAATTTTAGATATCGTTATATTGTGATATGGCACAAGTGTTCCTGGTTTTAAAGTCTGCATCACAGTAAAATAG